>CAJNJA010008409.1:0-42052 GCA_905231915.1 Symbiodinium necroappetens
ATACATACATATATATTTATATATACTTATATGTGTGCATACAAGTGTGTATGTATTTAGTTATATTTATGTATTTTTATATATCTATATATTGATATTATATATGTGTATAAAAAAAAATATATAAATATATATATNNTATATATGTATGTGCATGTATATATATGTTTGTACTTTGTGTGTATATAATATGTATGTATGTATGTATGTACGTACGTACGTATGTATGTATTTATGTATGTATATATGTATGTATGTATGTATGTATGTATGTGTGTATTCCAGTACACACATCCGTACGTTTTTGTATCCTTTGCTCATCTAGAAAAGATCCCTTTACATGCTCTTGTAGGCATTCTCTTCTCAGGGATCGGCGCGCACAGGCGCAGCAAATTAACCATACCCCCGATTTAGGTGAGGTTCGGCCAGTCTGAGCATGAAGGCACCAAACACAGTGAGAACCATTTCTTAAACGAAAATGCGCTGCAATCATTTTAATACTTGTCTTTTCCTACTGGAGCTTCTGCTCGCGTGTAAGTCAAGTAGCAGATCGGAATCAAGCATTAGTTTTGCCTGCCGCGAAGGCCACGCTCACTGAGGGTTTTGCGTTGCACTGCCAGGCCGAAATGGAGCCGAATGTCAGCATTGCCATTTATGTGACAAAAGCGAAATCAAGGCAGATCGCTGGTCATTGAGCAATTGCTTCTCGATGGTGCAGATCGCAGTCCTGCATAGCAGGCAAGAAGGAAGGCTAAATCAGAGCAGTGGAAACAACAGAAGCAGGAGGCACATCCATTCCAAGAGCTTGTCTCTGGTCTCTGCAGGGCATGTAGGCATGATAGAATATGCCATTGCAAGATGTTGGCAAGCTACCTGATCAGTGGTTCTTTGTTTCAGGCGCGGCTGCCTCCTACAGAAGTCGAGTCTGTGCCTGCGGAAGAGCTGCAAGGGTAGCTGCTTCCGCGAGCCGGAACTAAAGAGCCTTAGCTGAAAGAAAAACTACGCGGAGCACACGAGATTATATGTAGTTGTTGTGTCGTGTGGTGCCTTGAGCCTTCCGCGAGGAATTAAGACATCAGCAAACTGCAACCACTTGCACCTGCACCTGTTCAGGCCTGCGGGCCTTAATTTGATTCTGCAGGAAACCTGTTAAGCGTGCGGCGATCATGCGCCAGGCAGCAGCTGGTATTGCAGCAAGCTACCGTAGCTCCTCCGCGGCTTCGAGGTGGTATCGGCTGCCTCTCACACAGGGCATTGTGGGACTTGTGTAGCGCCACCAGGAGGGGTGTGCACATGGCTACCGACAGCTTGGTCGACCAAAGTATCTGCAGGAATTGTGCTTGTGGTGACATACTGCGTGCAAAGCCAAGCACGAAGAATACTAGGTGCTTGCTTGCCCGTTACTAGCTAATGCTTACATCCTCAGCAGAATCTGTTGTGCACAAGGCCTTGTACAGCACAAAGGGCCAATATTTCGCTGACCACAGTCCTCGTCTAAGCTTCCACTCGTCTTGATGCTAGTAGTGCGTGTATGAGAGAAAGAGCCGAGGTACCCTGGTTAGATGGCCGGCGTGAGCAGATTATTGATTTTCAGTCAACGATGTACTTTCGCATCGCCTTATGCGTTTAGAAGCCTGCAACTTTTGGCTGTGGTGGAGTTGGAAAGGGGTGCGTGTGCGCCAACATGCTTCCGAACTATCTTTTTCGCACTTGTCAGTCTGCTGTGTTGAGCAGAACGAAGTTCCGGCATCCTGGAAGATGGTTTTGGCTTATGCACAGTGATCGACAAGGCAATCCACATGCTATTTGTGCACAAGCGGGCATGTTATCGATTGTGATTGGCGGCATTGTTGATAGTTCTAGATGCACACCGAATACCGTAGCAACTTTATCGAGCCCCGGCCTCAAGAATTTCCCTGCAGTAGCAAGCGAGTGGAACTGCAGCGTGATTTCCCCCGCGACATTGAGGTATGACTGGTCACGACTTACTAACGCTCGCCTGTCGTAGGGCCCCAAGCAAACTTGGACGAGGGCACAGCCAGAATCTCAAAGAGACGCCGCTTGGAGGACTCCTTCAAAGGACCCGTCCGGGAGCACGCACAGTGCCTCTGAGAGGCGGCGCAGGCAACAGGCAAGGCACACGTCATGCGGTGCATGCTGGCCACAGTTGACTCTCATCTTGCTCAGGCACCTCGAAGCACGGACAACACTGCGAACCACCTGCACTCCCGTGACTTGCTCAGCATAGAGCGCTTGTCGGTGCAATGTGTCAGAACATGTCTCTTTATTTCCGATTTTGTGCCCGGATTCGGTCGCCCGCGCGCAGGTTTGAAGGCAGATGGGATTGCCACGATCTGCCCTCCATGGTCGCTTGATTCCAACAAGGTCAACTGCTAAACTGCTTCTGCGCCTCCTACTGCTACCTAGTACTGTTTTCCGTGATGCCGTTGTTGTTTGAGACTCACTGTCTGTTTCTCTGAGCTTTGAAGCCTTGCTCTTGAGAACATCATGTACATACCGCTGCTGTTTAGGGCCCTTTGGCTGACTGATGAGCTTCGCAGTGCATTGGGAAAAAAGTGGTAGCAGAGCTGGTATCTCCCGGTGGGACCAGCCAAGCGGGCCTTAGTACCATAGGATCGTACGGCTGGGCGAGCCCGATATCGACCCATTGCATGCCCCCCCGTTGATCAGCCTTGACAGTGAGTGAGCGTAGCTGGCCTACGTTACTCCCGTGGTGCTGCTTCGGGTAATCCCCTGGAGACCCGTAGTGGGTCGTACATATGCGACGGAAATCCCAGTACATTCCATGACTGGGAATTTCGGACCTCGATGAAGACGCGATCGACATCGGCAAAGACAAGCGACAAGAGTGTCGACCTAGACGACACCGAGAGTGAGGTCGAGGCTGCCAGCCCAACCCGAACTGCAGCCACTACACCCGTACCCGGAGAGGACGGGCCGGCTGAGGCACATGCAGAAGGCAGCAGATCTCCACGAGACCACGGTCCGATCCCGAAGCCTGAAGACTCGGGCTCTGTCAAGAGCGTCTCCTCGACGCTACCCGACGAGAGCACCGCCTACGCTGTGAAAGCGAGTTCGCTCCCTGGATAACAGCATCGAGCTCTCTGAGCCGATGCCTTTGGAGCTTCTTGTTGAGTTGTCGGGGCTATCCAGACAGGAAGCCCAGTGACAGCCGCAACTTCGAGTCCGTGTGTGCTACCCTTGTGGAGCACTTCAGTGGTGTGCACCTGCGCAAGGGACGCACCGGAAAGGGGCCGAGGCAGGGTTACCCAAAACAAGGGGAAAAGTTTCGTCACGAAGGCCTACATCGCTGAGGATGATCCTGAGGAGGAAGGCCACGACGACGACGACAACCAGGACGCCTCGTGCCCTGCTCTCGGGGATGAGGATGGCTACGGATACGACGCGTATTCCTACCCTGCCGCACAGAGGAAGGAGGAAGAAGACGAAAGCTACGAAGATTTGGAGCTCGAGGAGGATGAAGCTCTTGCGCTCAATGCCTTAGAAGAACTCGACCCAGAGCCCTCTGAGAGTGGCCACGCCATACAGTTGCAATGGGCTGCCAATGCGGCATTTGGTAAGGCGAAAGGCAAGAGGGGCAAGAAGCCCAAAGGAAAAGCGAAAGGCAAGGTAGTGAGATCACACCTTACCCTAGAGGAGCGAAGTGACAAGATGCGTTCCCTTAAGACTAAATCTATGTGCCTTAGGTGTGGTGCCATCGGGCACTGGGCTGGAGACCCAGCATGTAAGTTTCCGAGCCAGAATCAAGGAAAGGCGCAAGGCAAGGCCCGAGCCCACATCGCAATCGCCCAGCCGCGGCACGATGACGATGGAGGCTTGTATGTCCCATTGAGCAACGACGTTGAACCAGGTTCCAAGGCTAGGCCCGCGGCCCCATCTAGCAGCATGCAGATGGAAGGTGGCGATAGGAGGTTTAGCACAGCACAAGGGCAATACTTACGACGAGGTTTCCCGTAAGATAGAGTACGTGGCCTGGGCTATGGCGCAGCCACGCCCCACAGCACGGACCCGTGATTTCCTAACCTGGATAAATCCTGGATAAAAGTAATAATTTTTTCACCTTTCCATCACTCATCAAGGTCAGCTCACAACGCCTGTTATCCTGCATCCCGAAGGCGGGACGCTGGCCGACTCCATAGCGCGTTGGCACACACAATATGCCATACATGCCCTGCGTCAGCACTCCGGACTGTCGTTTGTTAGGATTGTGCGTTATAGCTACAGAGAGATTGCTGCCAAGAACTGCTGTCGCATCTGCATTGAACCCGGCGAGGCGGTTGCGGTACCTTCCGTTGCTTACGCTGACAGCACCGTAGTCTGTAATGAGGCCTTTAGGGTTGTTGCTGTTATGTTTCACGTGGTGGACATTATCAATCTGCCCTTGCTGTGCCCGGCAGAACCCCTACGGAACCCTGGAAGTTTTGGGTCTGTGATGATGGTAAGTCCCCTAAGCCTGCCACCAAGAAAGAGATAGGACTTATCGAGTGCAACTCATACCTTATTGGCCTCGCTCGCACCAATTAAAAGCAGTTCCCCTCCTTGGGGGGCCTGGGGTTTGTACAGGCGTCTTGACCTTAAGACTTTGCCTGCATTAGGTCCCCGCTCCGCATGAAAAGGTGACAGTTCCCTGCAGCCACGGAGCTTCCACAGCGGATAACAGTCCGTCGCACGGCAAGAGACCGGGAGATGTTCTCTGAGTGCCAGCAATACCCTCTTTTGCCATCTCTTTGTGATTTGCAAGTCCTTGGTTTTATGTGTTGTACGTCTCAGCATAGCAGCTGCATCTGGGCTCCACACGCACGAGCTAGGGTGCTGGTGAGCGCTCTTCCACTGCTGCCCTGCGGTGGTGCTGTCTCGCTTTTTGCACTGCTGGCTTATGCGTTTTGCCGTTCTGCCACTGTCTGCACTGAACTCGGCTGTTCGCAGCTGTTGCTCTCCTAGGAGCGTTCCCAGCTATTCTTTTGGAAGCATGGAGGGGCCTAGGGTGTGGGGAAATTCCTTTTCCACCGGACGTCTATGCTGTTGCTCTTGAGGAGTTTCTTTTGCTGGATGCCTTGCGTCGGCTGTTGGGCGATGATGCTCGATGCCGAATCCCGCCAGCTATAGGACTGGCTCCGGTAAATGACATAGTGCAATGCGCCTGCTCCCTCCTGGATGCTCCGGGGCCCGAGGCCTTCCTGCGATACTATTCCCAGTTGGCCTCCTCACGCAGAAGGGCTCTGGATACTCACATGCCGGAGCCGGCTCAGGCTCCTGTTCTCACAGACGTGTTAACCACGGCGGAGGCTCTGGCTAGATACTATCTGATGGAGGGCCAGGCACCCCATCTAGACGGCAGCTCGACAAGCTGTTGCTGAGTTGGATTGGTGCTTTGATAAGCACGCTACGGCGCCCAAACAGGGTGGCAATGTTCTGCTGGGCGCCTGCTCCTCCGGCCCGTTTGCAGGTCTTTGCAAGATGACCAAGAGCCATGCTTCTGTCTGCAGACTGCTGAATAGGCTAGTGCAGCATCTCGGCGGGGCTCTGGAAAGACCACAGTATTTGAGTACGCTTGCCATCAACATGGATCTGAGGCTCCCCCTCATAAAGATAAGGGCAGTTTTCCCACTGGTAATCTCATCTTCAGCCTCACGCATCACTCAGAAGGTGGCGTGTGGATTGAGGATGGCTGTGGACAAACCTACATGAGCCCGTCCGGTACTCCCCGCTGTGGCACAGTTTACAAGCTTGGCCTGCAAAGCCTCAGCTTTCCTGCACATAGGATGACACATGCCACGTGCGAGTGGCATCTCACCAATCGAAGAATTCTGTCAGCGTATTGTGCAGGGCAAACGCAGCTGCTTAAGACGGAGTACAGGAATCTCCTGTTTGATTTGGGTTTTGTCCTCCCGCCCTTGCCGCCCAACCTTGCTTAGCGCTTTTAGAGCTTGTTTTTCAGGGGTTCTTCGGAATTGTCTGCATGCTTTTTCTGAGACTGTTGGGGCTTAGCAGTGCTACCTCTGCAACGCGTGACAGCACTTGCCATCCGGCTGCCTGACCAAAAGAAGCGCAGCGCAGCGGTGCCATCACAATCCCATGGCGGTGTCTGTATTACCTGTACCGTCAACTGCATGGCAGGTCATGAACCATGGCGGCCTATCAGCCACACGTTGCCGCCGCGGAGGTTGTGACCGGATGCTACACCTGCTGCCATTGGGTGCGGAGCCTTGTCATGGCCACTGCTGTTTGGCGTGTAGACATGCGGGTCACACAAGGCACTGTGACGCAGCTCATCGCAACAGATCGCGGGGTATCATCAGTACATGCAGGACGCCAGCTTGCACGCTGCGGGTTCAGGTGGGGCACACTTCATGCTGCTCCTCGTGCAGGAAGAGTATTGGGGCTTTTCATTCGGCTATGTGTGCAGGTCGTCAGATGATTATTGCAGGATCTATGCCGCAAGCGGGTGCAGCATTGCCCTCCGCTCTGGTTTTGGGTGCACCAAGTTCCGACTTTGCCGTTGATGGCCCAGATGAGGCAATGGCAGGGGAGTCTCCTGCTACGCAGGGCCCAGCAGGGGACTTGCCCGGCCATGCATCCTCCTCGACTGCAGGAGCAGGGCGGGTAGGCTCAGGCAATCTGGCCGATCCAGCCAGCTCTTCTGTGCAAGGCAACCTTGTTGTTTTCCTCAGCGACTCGGATGAGATTATGTTGCCAGCAGTTGACAATGCAGGGCCTGTCGCTGCTGTGCAGCCCGCCGATACCACAGCTGCAGACGTTGATCTTTCGGAGATGGATTGATCCTTTTCCATTTGGGATGCTGATCGGCTCAGTTTTGTATGGACGTACAACATATGTGATGTTCTTCGAGAAGGAGCGTAGTTCTTAGTCCATAAGGATCCTCAACAGCAGGATGCAGCCACTGAGCTGCCGGGCTATGTCTGCCTTTCGTCAATCATCGGAGCGGATCGGTGAGACGTGTGCGATGCAATACTACTGCTACTACTACTACTACTACTACTCTGCTGCTGCTGCTGCTACTACTACTACTACTACTACTCCTCTGCTGCTGCTACTATTGCTGCCACTGGGCAAAAGGTCGACCCCTTACTGCTCCTTTGTGCGGGAGCAGCCGACAACGCGGCATCCCCAGTCACGGTGCCGGTTCGCGGTGGAGTCTCAAGCATTGCGTAGCATTGTCGGACCGTTAGAAAGGCTGAAACCACAAATGACGCGTCTGTCCGACGGCCTCGTGTGCGCTCAGGAGCTTCTCTCGGCTTGTGACGTGTTGTCTCGTGCGTCTTTGCGAGCTTAGTGGTGTATTCGGTGTTGTCGGCGCTCGGAGTGCGCATCCAGGAACACTTGGAAACTCGCAGATATCAGCCTGGAGCTTACCAGCCGAATGCAAGAGCGTACCAGCGGAATGCAAGAGCGCCTGAATGTACGTGTTGCGACTGGGTCCGGTGCAGCGGAGGCCGACTTATGCCGATCATGGTCTAGACTTCCGAATGAAGCGGGATGCGCACATGGGCGATCAAGGCCACAGCCGTATCAGTTTGTCAGAAAGACACTCGTCGCTTGCTTGGTAGTCTCGAGTTGCAGTGGGCTGGCAGGTGTGCCGAAAGCCAGGTCGATACCTACGCCGCTCGGGCCTCGGCAGCAATGCGCAGGGTGTAGTGTAGAGCTTAAGCATGAGGACATGACGCACTGCGACCGTCTTCACAGAATTCGACCACGCTGTGAGTTGGCTCAAGAATGTCCAAACAAACCGCATCACCAGTACGTCCAGTGAGCTCCAAGCACGACATGGTCCAGCAGCTGAGTTCACAAAGAGCCCTGGCAACAAAGCATGTGCAAACAAGTCACCACACCAACGTAATTCGCCGTGGGCTTTCCAGCAGAGACCGAAGCTGCCAGACCAGCTTGGCATCCTGACCGCATGGGTAAAGCATGCTCCGGTCTCCTGAGACGGCTAATGCATGTCCGTCAAGCGTTGTGGCTTGCTGAGGCGTCTCCGTCAGCACACATTGTCCATCCGCTTCCCAGAACGAATGAGGAGCCTGTTGGTTCCTCGCGTTAGCCTAACCATGTTGACGCATCGTGCCTCTGTTGAGGCATGTGAACACCCAGTTTTGTGCCAGTGCACTTGTCGCAAGACGCTTAAAGGAGCATTAGTTTCTTTGGGCCCAGGACAACACAAGCTGAAGGATACGGTGATATTCCAGTAAAGAACACGTGGCCTGGTTGCACACCCGTCTCGCACAGTGTTGTAGCTCACCAAGGTGTCAGTGACTAGCTTGACTTTGAAGGTTTGTGCACTTCGTCGAGGGCGGGCCTTTCTGCGACATTGTGGAGCGGTGGTCTTCCTGCTGGCGTCTCAAAAGCGGCTGTCGAGCCGGATCGACCGGAGCAGCGAGAGTCGAAACCGCGTCACCGCCAGAGTTCGCAAGGTCCTGCCAACCTGGAGTCCAACAAGATCGAAACGACCTCTGTAGCGACAGTGTTGCCCAGTGATGAACCGCGAGGTGTCATAGCAGCTTGATAGCCGCGGTTTGCTCTATGATCCTACTTCGACACAGCGACGTGGGAAGTGGTCCCGTGCCATCGAAGACACCTCTTCATAGCCTCTGGTACCACTACCGGAAAATCAGGGACATTACTGGTTTTCGCAACTAAACCAATTGCCGTGTGCAGGCACATCGATTTCTTGTGGCACTTGCTCTTCGTGATGGTTCCACACTCACAAAGACACTGTCTGTCTGGATGTGGGTATGTATATGTATGTGCATGTAGATGTTTGTTCATTTGTTTGTTCGCTAGTTTGTATACATTCATACAAACCAAACTTTGAGAGCTGTCATGCTAAATTTTGTGGGAGATGTGAAAGCTCTTCTTCTTGATCGCCCTTGATGCCTTCGAGGGTGTTGCTCGCAAGTGCCAGGCAACAGGAGCGACGATGACGAGAAGGTTCTGGGTCGTGAGTGTGCAGGGGCTGGACGGGCATCTGGTTCTCTCCCCGATCGCAGGATCAGCGACGAAGATCACTGCAAGAGTGTCAGCTTCGATGGGCAGTCGACAAAGCCAAGTGGCCTGCTCAAGCAAGCATTCTTCCTCTCACGGCACGTCTGGTTACCCGTTATGGGCTTATGGGCTTCTGACAGGACACAGCCCCAGCTCCGCACGGACATCACCGTGGTGGAAGGAGAGGTGCCGGTGGAGTCCTTGATTGGGGAGGCTCGAAGTCTGCATTTGCCCACCGCTTCGGAGCTGAGGCTACCAGGGCTCATGAGCTCCGGCTGAGCAAGACGATCAACCGTCTCTTGACCAGAAAATTCGGCAGAAGCGATGTGTCAAAACCCCATTGAGAGACTCAACCCACCGTGAGGCGAAATAACTCATGCAGCAAGCAAAGGCCTGCAGCCAACAAATAAAGTCAGTTCAGTACCGTGACATGCCATTTTCCTTTTGAAGCCTTCTTGCCAACGCCAGTTTCCCTGCGAGGTAAAGCTAGAGCGGTTCTGGATGTGACCTGGAGTCGATTGACGTCGATGAACGGCCACTTGGCGAGAGAACATCATGAGAGAAGTGCCACGGTGTTGTGCATGTTGACGGGCACGTTTCGGAGGCAGATGTAATTCCAGTGCATGATTACAGGTGATCTAACTCCTGCAAACGGCAGACTTGCCATGTGATGAAGAAGTGAAATAACGGGTGATCCGATCATGCCGATGTCCAGTGTGAGCACTTGTGAGCGACAAGGCGTGAACCTCGCCACGGCTTTACACCGTATCGCTCGTCATAGCACTGAGGAGCGGGTTTAGACGAACGCTGTTCGGAGGCTCATCGAAGCAAGATGTGTGTGTGTGTGTGTGCATGTGTGGAAGCCTTGATGCTAAGCTAAAGGTTTTTTGGAGTCAAGCACAGGGGGACTGTCGCGCAAGCATGGTTGACGGTCCAACGAAGTGGGCCATGCTTGTGACTGATATGCGTCTAGGACGCTCGATCCACGTACCTGCCTTTTTCAAACTGTGCGGCAACCAGGCTAAGCTGATACCCTGGAAGCTTTTATCATCTGGTCGAGGTTCAGATCATACACGCAGGCTTCCACAGGTATGGACATAGTAGCCAAGAGCTACGGTTCCTCTTGCAGCCGCCGTCTCCACCTGTGCGTTCTTGGTACCCGGGACAGTTTCGTAAAGATTCGAAAGCAACTCTGCTACAGGACCCATCGCAGATCAGTGATGTCCATCTGCATCCAGGTGACCCTGCCTTCGCTTGCAAACAGCATTGCCAACCCCAGCGGCTAAAAAATGCTTTTGGGAGGCTTCGGTCCGATGATGAAGGCTATCGAAAGGCAGCGGGTTCAACCTGGATAAGCAAGTTGCACTTTAGGCAGATAAGCTGGCTGGGAAGCGTTGGTGTTAGAAGAAGAGCTGTCACTGCAGTCAATGCAGGAAAGCCACTTTTGCCTTGGAGTCTGGCCAAGACAGCAACTCTGCTGAAGCACAGTCTGCTGGCTTTCCGGCCCAGTGTGCCAGCATCATCGCCTGGTCTTGTGCCACGTTCCTTGGACTAATCAGCTGTTTCGAGTGTCCTGGCCGAGAGAGGTTGCGTCCCGCTTCGTGGTAAAGGGGCTAAAGTTGCATTGCACAGCTTTCGGAAAGTCGCAGTGAACTCAGGTTGTCGGCCCTTGACTCAGTTGGAAGTTGTCACGGTCACATTGACATGAGTTCAGAAGCCTAGACCCCCAATAAGCTGACGACGTCTCAGCAGATGCCAGCTCACCGGCCAGGCGAAGCAGTTTGAGAGTTGCACACGAGCCAAGGTGCGCGATGAAGGCATGTTCGGAATTCTGGCGGAGCTCGCTGGTCCTCGTTTGCGCGAACTGAAACCCTACGAGGTGTAGGGTTCTGGCAAGCCTTGATTCGCTGGAAGCCTTGACGGGTGGCAAATTGAAAAGTTTCAAAGCTCACGCCCGTCTGGAGAATACCAATACCAAAGTTTTACAAAATACCCATGTAGTGCAGCATCTGCGTCTGCTCGTGTCAAGTCTTCTTGGGGTATCGGCAGCGAGGAAGTTCTGCAGGTTACAAATCTCATCTGGGCGTTTGCGAAGCTTACCGTTCCTTGTGTGCCGCTTTACCAGTTCCTGGCCGGCAAGAGGCTCTGTGTTTTGTCGCAACTGTCACAACTTGCTCTGCATCCTCTTCCGGTGCTGAGGAACGCAGCGAAGGTGCTTCAGACGCGACGGCACGGAGAATACAAGGCACCGCTCCCTGAGTCCGCGACTCTTTGCCTATGCGTATTGTCGTTGCAGATGGCAACCCGAGAGGCGCAGTGCCTCTCTGCAGCGGTCTGGTCGTTTGCGCAGTCAGCAGCACTTTCCAGGACACCTTGCGTGTGATTTCAGACGCTTGAGCAATGGAGAAGCGATGAAAGTGCAGCTGAGCATGGACATGCATGGACTTTGTGCGTCCGCGACTCCCAACCACTGACCCTCGGCTCTGGCAGGCTTCAGCTGCTAAACCAGTCATGAAAACCAGCGTCGTTTCTGGGTTGCTGCCACGGTCGCTGTTTAAAGTTTATGGGCGTGGATTCCGGTCTCAGTCTCAGAAGGTGAAGGGGACTGCTTCGTCGCAAAATGCTCGAGAACTATACTCGCGGGTGGAAATCTGCAAGGCACCAAGGCCTGTGCCTGTGCAGAGCTTTGTGCGATGCCAAGCGAGGCCAGAGCGCAGCGTAGGCGCGAGGCCAAAATGCCAGGAGACCTGTTGGGGGCGGCTTTTGCGCTCCAGACGATATGAGAAGGCGTGCACAGAGGGGGAGTCTCCATAGACAGGGCAGGGCTGAAAGTATTCATTTGTTCACGTCCGCAGCCTGCCGGCCTCGTGGTACCCATTGGGGGCCCAGTCGCGAGGAAGCCACCGAGTGGTTGCTTCCCAGGTGTGGGTTTGTCGGGACACCGTCTCTGCCGAGTGTTGTGGCCGGCCCGAGCAACATTCCAACAGGCTCGCGTGATCCGTCGGCGAGCTCGTCAGGGCCGGTGTCACTCTTGTCGGTGCTAGGTTAGGCTGTCAGGCAGGGCTCCAAGCTCACTATGTCGTGCAGTGTGGGATCGACCGCACTTCCGCTCTGGTGTTGGAGGTCTTCTGAGCCCTTTGGGCGGACATTACCGGTGTCAAATGTCGGGAAGGTGATCGGGTTTTGCGAACCACAACGTCTTTGTCACTGGGCCGGCCACCCATTCGGCGAGTGCTATCACGGGCTTTGAGGTTTGGATGATTCTCATTAGCAGCTGTCCGATTTTTCACAAACCAACCTTAAATTGAGAAAAGGATTTGCGGCAGCCTTCAGGAGAATGCAGACAGCGTGCCCCACAAAGGGTTCGCAAGGCAAAGCTGCTGCTCCACGGGTATGTTAGATTCAGAGACCCAGCCCCAAGCCCGTCGCAAACATTTTGTGGAAAAACACTGTTCTGTGCCGGGATGTGCCCCGTCTGTCAACGAACGCCTGGTAGGTTGCAGTGACTCAGAAACTCCAGGCAGGCCGCAGGAACCCTGACAGGACGGCGCAGATCCAACTCTTCAAAAGCATCGGGGACGAGATGGCCCCGCAGGTGGCTTCCTTGAAGCCTCAGGAGATGGCCAATACGGCGCCTCGGAGACACTTGTGAGAGCTTTGAGAATATACGTTTGCCTGACATACAGGAGCACGCAGCACGCGTCACGCTCCTGCAGAAACGAGGTCTGGTCCTTCGGGCGGGTGCGGGTCAAGCACCAGCGACTTTTCGAGGCAAAATGTGCCCCCGTCAAGAAGCCAATATGCGTGTCTCTGCAGGATCGAAAAATTTCAAGCTCTGATTTGACAGGAGATTTGTGGTACTTTTGCCAACAACCCGGGAGCCTCTCGCTTTAGCAACTCGGCAGCAGTGCGTGACACTGAGCGTCAAATGAATCAGACTGGTACGCGACTTTACAAGTGGAAGCAGTCGAACAGTAGGGAAAGGAAGAGGGCTGGAGAGAAGCGATGCAGCTCAGGCATCCCGCAGCTGACCAGCATCTTAATGGGATGTGCTCAGGCAACCTGGGGTGCGATTGCCAGCGCTAGCTTAGAGACAGTCTGGTCCCGCAGCAGACGGGCAGGTCAGATTCCAACAGCCGGAAGTCATCGGAAGAATCAGCGCGGTCATGCTGCGCAACAGCCATGCTTTGACTCCGGAGCAAACGCCACTCAGATGCACGTCACATGTCTTCTTTTTGCAAATCTTAGGAGTCTTGATCCAGGCTGAGGACTTCGCAGCCTGCAGTTGCAAAACCAATCGAAACTGTCGCAAGTGCATGGCAGCCTGGCAGCCACACGCTTGCGAGTGAAGCCAACAGGTCCTGTGTCTTGTGGTCCCTGGCGGAGCTGGACGCACATGACCGGGTCCTTCTAGTACAGAAACTCCTGGAATCTGAGCTGGCAAGCGAGGGCACAAGGAAGAATCAAGCCAACCTTTGATTTTCTCGTCACTCGTCTAAGGACATGGCAGCAGCAGATCTTACTTCCTTCAAGCACGAGGAGCGTGTTCCTAGTCATCGAAAATGTATTGCACTCCTCCCGCTTCGAAGCTGCGCAGGAGCTACATAATGTGCTGACAGCTGCCAGAACTCTTTGCCCACAGCACCGAGTGCTCTTTGATGCCTACCAAGTCGCCCAGCTACTAACTAGAGTGCTTTCTTTGTGTGGGCTGCTGCAGTCATTTTGCGGCCTGTGTGAGGCGATATTTGGAGAGGATAGAAGTCGAGGCATGGCTGCCAAGTGGTCCCCAAACATCGGCATGGAAGATATGTCCAGGCCTTCCTGTTGCACCTTTGCCCCCAGACACTTTCCGGTTGCGTAGATTCCATGCATGATGTGCGAAGCTGAGGAGATGGGTCGCATTTGCTCGGAATATTAGAGGAATCGGCGGAAGAATGAGGTAAGTGCGAGAGGCTGCCAAAGCCGTGCAAGTCGCATGGTTTCGCTCTTCGTTGTAGTTCAAGCAATTCGTGCCGTCTCGCGGCACACGTCCTGGCACTTTTTCTCGCTGTGCAGGCATGACATCGCCGCAAGGGAAGTTGGTAAGCCTATGTAGGCATTCTGTGGCCCTTTGCTGCGTGAACCATGGAAGGAAATTAGGATAGCAGCCTTTGGTTTGAACCGTTTCAGCCTCGGTCGCCATCGTGCACGAAGACCGAGTTATGGAATCAGCAACTGAAACGACCTCTGTCCTGCATGACTTGTGTCAGAGACGTGGTCCGGCCACCCGAATGATCTCCTTTTGTTGGCGTGGGCACGTGGAGCCGCAGAAGTGCTGTCCCGATGCATGTTCCTGGCCAAGAAGTCTTGCCAATCAGGTGGAACTGTGCTCTTGCTGCTGAAGCTTGCCCAACTGCCCGCTTATGCGTCACCCAACTTGAAAAGTTGGCATGGGCCGAGCTGCTTGCAAACTTTGCCGTTGCCATGGATTCTTGCCATGGCAGCCCAGAGTGGCAAATACCAGCAGCCTCCGCCCGAATGTAGTATCCTCCCGCAGCTATGGCTATGGCTGTAGAACGGGACCAATCCCCGGGGGCATTTCCGATGAGCTTCTGTGTTCTTTTGTCTAAAATTGGATTTGTCTACATCTGGTTCAACAGCAGCGGTGCGGAATCTTGAGCGCGATCGGGTGGCCGGTGACGTCGCCGAGCTCACCCCAAAGAGTCCGAGCGCTAACTTTGCGCAGCTGCAAGACATGATTGGCTTTTTGTTCACCATAGGCATAATGAGAACTGTTCACATGCGAAGCCTCGGGGTGTCCCCCCAATGAGTCTGCTCCATCTAGATGACTGTTTTGTACAAATCACTGGCCCAACTTGGCCTCATGCTGCTGCCGTTAGAGCAAGCAGGCAAGCAGGCCGCGGGCACAGCACAGGCACGTGCATCGCTAGAGCGTTACTCGAAGCGATGAAAAGGAGAACTACGCCAGCTCAGCTGCACGGCTTCCAATTGCGCTTGTTGCCTGCATCGTGCTGAGGTCGTCCGTTTCTGTGGCGAAGCCTGGGCAGGCTGGCTGTGAGAAAATGTGAAGTTCACAGCCCGGAAGACTCAAGACTTTCATCGAACAGCTTCGGGATGATATACTTATCGTGCGGCAAATTGGGCGCCGCCTGAGCAACATGCTGAGAGGCGAAGTGACTAAGCGTTGCATTTCTGAATTCCAAACTGGCTGCACGCTCCCGCCCACGAGCTCTGAAGGCCGATCTCAAGGTTGCCTACAAGCCCCTTCAGCTGAGTGCTCAGAGAAACGGACGCGAGCCGGGTCCGAGCACATGGGCCTGCTTGGTGCAGAAAAAAGGGAAGTAAACTAAGTAAATGCTGCGGAGGCATCCTGTCTGGTGGGGGCAGGCCGCTTTGCCAGAGGAGCTTGATCGGCCAACCTACGAGGCCAAGCAGCAGTCAGAATTCTGCTCTTTTGCCCCAATGGCACAGACAGGACCTTGGAAACTACTACCCGCCTCAGCGGACCACCATTGCTGGCAAGGAGCAGATTCGCGCAGTAATGTGGATCTGTCGGGGGGTGGGGAGTGCTGGCTTTGGCGATCGGCCACGTAGCTGTTGGTCCATAGCATGAAAGAAGCCCCTCTCCATTGCATTTGCAGGTCAGGACAGCAGGGTTTAGTTCAACTGCTTAAGAGGGTTGATGAGGCCAACTAACTTACAGAGAATGTGAGAACATAGCAAGGTTTCTTCGCTTGTGCTGATGAACATCTTCCAATGCTGTGATGCCCGGGATGCGGAGCAAGCTGTATGATGTCGGTCTCCTTCTTTCGCTGACTGCTGCCGTGTGGGCGACAGACTGCGTCACCGAGACCGGGGTATGTTACCAAGGTTCGAACCTCGCCATCACTCTTGATCAAAACTCTATTGCTGAAGGATGCCAGGAGGTCGGCGGCGCGGTGGACTGTTGTGATCTGTGTGCCCAGTACTGGCCGCAGTGCCTGTCCTGGCAGTTCATTCAAGAGGGCAATGCAGCTGCTGGCTATGCGGGTATGGCTTTCTACTGCTGCTTGAAGGGCAGCTTTCGCCCTGACCCTGTGGACGCCGCATATTGCTCATCCGGCTACTTCAATCCCAGTTGCACCTTGACAGCCGCATGTAGCTTTGAGATGACTGGCACTGGCTTCAATGAGAATTCCAGTGTCGTGGCTCTAGATGCATCCTCGAATGCCTGTGGCAGCGGAACTGCGGCAGAAGCGTGGCCAGGCGTCACAAACCCTCAGGTTGCCACCAGTGCAGTAGATCCGACTGCAGTGTTCGACCTTGGTACTGCATCCGGCGGATCTCCTGGTGATTTCAAGCTGTGTTACTCCTCAGCAGATTCAGAAGACCCTACAGACTATACGACCGAGGTCGGCAACTTCACCATGAAAGGGCCTACAAGTGGCCAAAGCTTCACATGCACCCTGGGAGCCGACTGCACGCTCGTGCTGGCCGGCCACAGCCAGTCTGCAACCGGCGCAGCCTACAAGGTCCTGGTGATCGAAGGTTCAACTTGTGGTGCTGGAGCAGTAGCTGCAACATTCACTGGTACATTCGAGAACCCTCGCATTGTGTGGGATAACGAGGATGACAATTATTACGAGATGAAAATTGCCAGGACTGGGGACACGACAGCAAGCTACTCTTTGTGCTGGGCTTCCAGTCCTGCGACTGTTGACGACTACGTCTTTCTGGTAGGCAGCTTTGTCATGACAGGGCCAACGTTTGGAATGACACATGTTTGTACCATGGGCAAGGCGTGTGCGGTGAGTCTGCAGGGACAAGGCCTTGCCCAAACCAACGCGGTCCTGGCTTCCGTCGGAACGTACGATGCCACCTTTGGCAGCATTTGCAGGGCTCTTGATGACTCGCTGGTAGCATCTTTCGGAGCAAGTTTCGTGCATCCAGTGAAGGCTGATCAGAGCTCACCCTTTGCGGACTATGCTTTTGGCACTCCGCTCAGTGCCCACAATAACCAGCCCGGAAGCGGATATCGACTTTGCTGGGCCCGTGCTCCAACCCAGACACCGCCTGCCAAGACAAACGGAGACTATTTGATCGATGCCGGTCTGTTCACTTTGCACGGGCCGGTTCAGAGCAATCACAACTGCGTGCTGACCTCGTCCTGTTCGATTACCCTTACTGGTTCTGGATTCGACTTGGGCGCTCATGGCCTACTTATCCTGGAAAGTGGTGCATCCTGCACCGACAGCAGTGCTTTGCTTGCAAATGCCTCGCAGCAGACATGGGCAAACCCAGCTGCAGCTGCCACAGATACTTTCTCGTTTGGCATTGCCGCAGAAGGGATACCCAGCACAAGCTACGTTCTTTGCTGGGCTTTTCAGCCGGCCATTCAGGCAGACTACAATGTTTACGTTGGCACTTTCCAGCTGGGAGGGCCTGACCTTCTGTCTGGATCCGTATGCATTAAGGGTGAAGAATGCATCCTTACTCTGACGGGTGTAGCTTTTGCAAGCACGAACAAACTGCTCGTCATCGCACCTGGTAGCACCTGCGGCTCCGGTGCAGTTCCGGCCACATTCAGCCCCATGGAGGTCGAGAAATTGGTTCAAGACGGAACCTTCACCGAGTACAGGCTGGGACGACCGAACACAGGAACTGCCCAAGCTGGCTACACATTATGCTGGTCAGATAGTCCGAGTGTTACATCCGACTTCATGTTCACCCTCGGAGACTTTACAGTGACAGGTCCCAACGTGCAAGACGTAGCCTGCACTTTTGGATTGTCATGCGTTATTTCGCTCATTGGCTTGGACCTGGCAAGCACCAACAAGATCATAGTACTGTCTGCCGGAAACTGTGGTGACAATGGCCCGACTCTAGCATCCATTACAGGAATGCTTTCGACAATCGCTGTCGAATCACAGTCGCCCTATGTCAGTTATGACTTGAACACACCCTTGTCTGGTCAGCCACGTACAGACTATACCCTTTGCTGGTCGCATTCACCTGGGGATGGCGCCGCGTCCTTATACAAGGCGCCGATTGGCTACTTGACAGTAAATGGACCAGCGCAGGTGGCACAGCACTGCATATTGGGCACGGACTGTGACATCACTTTGGCTGGTGTCGGCTTAGCCGCTACAAACCAAGTCCTCATCATTGATGCCGACAGCTCGTGCGGGGATTCTAGCCCAACGGTGGCGGCTTTCGACGGCTTGACGAACCCGGCAAGTCCTGAGACAGGCAACCCGGCCCTGTACAAGCTCGGCATTGCACGGACTACGTCGGATGGGCCAGGTAGTGGCTACACGATTTGCTGGGGTAGCAACCCGAGCAGCAATGAGAATTTCAACATCCAGCTTGGGACGTTCTCGATTGATGGGCCTGATCGCGAGACCTCTCTGCTCTACTGCACTTTGGGCTGGTCATGTTCTATTCAGGTAACCGGAGTAAACCTGGCAGCTACAAACAAGATCACCGTTACCACATTGAGCGATGTTTGTGGCCAGGCCAACTTGAATCTGGTGTACTTCGATGATGCGGTGAATCCAGTCAATGCATCCGGCAATGACTTTGACACCTTTGACCTCGGTGTTCCGACGGGAGGGTATCCTGGTGATTACAAGGTATGCTGGGGTTATGCTCCAACGCAAGAATCTGACTACCACGTGCCTGTCGCCACTTTGCGCATGGGCGGACCCGTCCCGCAGGATAATGAGTGCACTCTAAGTGAGCCGTGCAAGATCACAGTGGCAGGTGTCCGCCTAGGACATGCGAGCAGGCTGCTGTTCATCTCGCAGAATAGTAGGTGTGGTGATACATCGCCCACAGTCATCACTTGGTCAGGTATCAACAACCCGGCTTCAACTGACCTTATGGTGCCGCCTGCAAACCCGGGTTATGTGTACAGTGATGGTGATCGCTACGATGGTGGTCTTGGATTCTCAGGAGAGCCAGGCTTGTATAGGATCTGCTGGGGATTTGACCCCTTCAATGGCTACCCAGACTATAAAGTCACTCTTGGAAACTTTGTCATGAATGGTCCTGTGCAGGGCATGGACATTGCTTGTACCCTCGGCAAGACCTGCGTCGTTGAGCCGACCGGCGTGGGGCTGAATGCAACAAACCAGATTGAAGTCGTCTCCAATGCTGGACTTTGTGGGTCCACCGAGGCAGTTGTTGCCACTATTCCTGGACTCTCCAGTCCAGCTTATGTCACAGATGGATCATATGCGTTGGGCTCCGCAGTCCAAGGTGGGAGCTACGCGCTGTGCCGTGTGCCCACTCCAGCCGAGAGCTGCATCGGAACGCACTACCGCATATGCTGGGCCCACGGCGTGCATGCTGGTGGCGCGAACTTTGTTGTCGAGCTTGGGATATTCAGCTTGAGTGGTCCGTACGG
Organism: Symbiodinium necroappetens; assembly: GCA_905231915.1. Classification (NCBI taxonomy): domain Eukaryota; class Dinophyceae; order Suessiales; family Symbiodiniaceae; genus Symbiodinium; species Symbiodinium necroappetens. The sequence continues at coordinate 19,430 of CAJNJA010008409.1, forward strand.
CACTTATCGAGTTGACTGCAGTATGGGCTCGGTTTGTAGCTTTATACTTTATGGCTCTAGATTTACTCTCACCAACAGGATCCTTCTCATTGAGCAAAGTGGTTCCTGCGGCGACTCAACTCCTGTGGTCGCTTCCTTTGCTGGCCTCATGAACCCAGGGCTCTTCAGCAAGATTGCAGCTGATGGCTCCTCTGCGACAGTCCGACTGGGCCAATCGAGTGCAGGCAGACCTGATACTTATCGGATATGCTGGGGTGTGGATCCCGTGACTGCATCAGACTACAAGGTGGATGTGGGATTCTTTTACTTTCATGAAGTCCCCGATGGCTGTACCCCAGGTGTCTTTTCCTACACCTGCTCCTCACCTCGTTGAAGCTGGAGGCTGAAGCAGGCCAACTCGCTGCTTCGGCTTCGCCGAAACGGGGTCAGAATGTTGGACACACTGGGGAATCCTGCGTCCGTTTCACTATAGCAGGCCGCAGCCGTTAATGATCCGGACGAGTTCCGTCGTGCCAGCACGCATTCCTTTGCTTTCCTGTTCCTGGGTCATGAGGCAAGGCAGGACACTACGGCTCAGTTTCAGATGTTGATGGTTTGGCATGCTACAGATGCTACAGATGTGCTTTATAGAGAGAGGCGCGGGCTTTCCTGAACGGTCTCCTTCGCTGCTGTCTGGCTTAGAGCCCCCATGTCTTGGGTGCGGCATCGCAGACGGCACAGCCTGAACGAAGACAGGTCTGGCCGTGTTAGCGTCCGTGTTATTCTTTGTGGCAAGAGCAAGAGAAGAAGCTCTGGCAAAGCATGGCAGCCGCCAGCAGCATCACCGTAGTAGAATGTCGGAGGAAGGGGTTTCTAAGAGCAGCAGCGACGGCATGTCTGCTTCGTCCGTGGCAGCTGTTGCCCGTGGAGCCGCGGCGCGTGGCTCGCAGCTGGAAGCGGCAGCACTGTCGCGTGTGGTGCAGCCAAGGCTACTGGTTTAGGGGTGGCTACGCGGAGCTTGTGGGTTTGGTCTCAACAGGCCTTTCTAGGCGGCCTTCGTAGAGTTCGTCGGTTTCGGGTAACCATGGAATCATTGCAATTGGTAGTCTAGTTCTCTCCGCAATTTTCGTGCACGGGACAGGGAACAGAACGGGCTGGCACCAAGCACGGAAGGAAGAACCAAATGAGGGTTCGATAGGAACGCAAGCGGGGCTTGTATCCCTGACCAATGTGCTAAATTGGAGATCTGCACACAATTTTCAGTTGTCCTCTTCCATGACGCGACAGCGGTTGCGTTTTCTCCTTGCAGAAGGACATGAGTTTTTGATGAATTATTAATGACTTAGTGCATGTTTGGGTTTCGTTTTTACATAAATTTTCACTTCCGCTTCTTCCATCAAGCGAAAGCACAAGAAGCGCAAAGAAGCTCGGCCGTGCCGAGTATTCCTGCACTGGGCTTCAGGGCTCTTCGCAGCAGGCTGCAGCTTTCGGACATTGCAGGGTCGGTGGGATAGGCCCTGTTGCCGCTGCAGCCTTTAAAAAGGGTACGACGGCCGATGGATTGCATGTTATCTTCTTCCAACCTCACAAGGCGGCTGTTCTTCGATACCGCCCCAGGCTGGCACATGTCCAGTGGTTGAGGGTGGCGTCGTGCGGCCAACGTTTGTCCTTGTGCACCTTGGGTGTTTGAGTGCACAGCCAACAGTGTCGCCAGGCTTGGAGCCGATGCTACAGCGTGAGCTGCAGGTGGGCAGGCTGTGTCTAACGACCATGGTGACCCAAGTTTGCTGTACAAGATACGCCGGGCGGCAGGCTTTGGGCATACTCCGTGGCCGTGCAGAGCGTTATCATGGGGGGCTTTACATAGAGGTGGAGAGTGTGCATCGTTTTTGGGCAACGCTGGCTGCAGCTGCAGCTGCTTCTGCAAGGCCCCGGAGTCTTTGCTTTGGCGCGCAGCGCTGCAGAGCCGCCTGCTTCTAGGAGGACGGCTAGGTGCCTGTCCGGGAAGCGATTGCCTGGTGCAAACAATGAGTGCAGTCTGCACATTTGCTCTTCCTGGCCCTGTCCTGGTACCGTGCGTGTTATGGTTCGTCGGAAGATGACCCGAAGGTGTTGGGGAGCTTTTCCATGCCGGGTACGAGTCGACGCTGGCGAACTATGTGGTGGCCTAAGGCTTCTTACTCAACCGTTCCAGCCTTGATATTACAGCGATGCAGGTAGCCGGCGTCCCCTGGCCTGACTACATGTGGTTTGGAGCAGAGCCAGCAAAGCCGCCGCTGCCCGTAACAATTATTTCTCGATTACATCACAGCAGAACGGCGGGCACGAGCTGGACAAGAGAGATAAGCAGCAAATGATCTGGCAAGGCTCAAAGTCCACACGGAGAACTCGCGTCTGTACCACACTGATGTCATAGAACGTGCTGTTCTAAATGGCCTCTTGGCTCGGCAAGAGTGGAAAAGGGGGCTGTCCCCTTGCGAATGAGGGGCGCCAGTGTGTGAAGAATGTGCAGAGGCATCGAGCGACGCCGTCAGTTTTTCATGAACCTGCGCCTTCAGCGGAACGAGGACGAGATTTTCTACGGCAGACAGGACAAGGACAGAGGCGGAAGCGCTGTCGGCGCCAGGTGAGAGCAGAGAGCTGCTCTTTGTCGCTCGTCTCAAGGAGAGGCCAAGGCCAGATTTGCCGACGCTTCACGTGGACTTGAAGAGGCCAGTCAAGCTGCGTGCTGTGTGCTGTGTGCCGCGTTGTTTCCGCGCTTCAGGAACGAGTGCGACTTGAGCGTGGCGACTACTGCAGTACCTCAGCGACTTGGTGGATCCCCATGGAGAAGTCATCCATTTCGGGCATCGTGTTCCGGAGGTTACGTGCGTATTCCCTAGCAGTGGAGGAGAAGGACGAGCATCAGGAGGCTGGAAACTTCCGGGTGTGTATCTATGCTGAGCTTTGGCACTGGCAGGGCCGTGGAAGTGCATGGACATTGGGAGACTCTCACGCAGCTGCCTGCGTGCGATGCCCGGGGTGCGCACGCGATCAGTCGCGTTTCCTTGACTGCTGCAGTTTCACGAGCCCACACCGCCAGTGGTGTCGGCTGAGGTGTTGAAGTCCCAGTGTCTGGAGCTGCTCGAAGAGTGCGGCAAAGCGGAGCAGCTCGTTAGCATGTTGTCGTGATTTGCAGGTCATTGCAGGTGTTTTCAGGACAACACCAGGTCATATGTGCGCACGTGCCATCAGAACAAAGTCGAGCCCGAAAGGATCGTAAAAATTGTAGCCAACATTGACTCCAACTGGCTGCAAGCAGTCCTCGTGTTCAGCACCACCTCCAATCCCTACATTCGGAGCAGGGGGGAGGGGCAGCATATGTAGCCTGCCTGAATCTACGTGGACAGTCAGAGCTTGGAGTGCTTGCACGTGGTCTCGTTCGAACATTCTCGGTTTAGGAATGGGGCTTTCGTCCAATGGAACTCAGTTTGTGGTAACAGAGATCCACCGCGACAATGTGGGGTTAATGACGGTCAATGTGCGTGTCCACACAGGCAGTTCTCGGCGGTCCCTACAGATAGGTAGATAGATAGAAAGGCATGGTAGCACTGCACCCGCTGAGGCGTCACCTCTGTGTCTGGGATCCCTTCTGTGGACGCGGCAAACTGCTCCTCGAGGCTTTGGGCCTGGCCTTGGGTGTGCCTCCGGCAAGCCCGGCGGGGAGCTGAGCTGGGATCTGGGGTGCGTGCGCGAACCTGCCACAAGATTTTTCCAGTTCTTTCTGTCCCCCAAGGTCATGCAGATGCCATTTCAAGAGTTTCCTAACTTTGACCAAGCTCGTTTCCGGGAGGTGCATGACCTCAGATGCGAAGAAGTTCCAATGCTCTCGTTGAGGTTTAAAATCTAAGGGTCCGTGTATACTACTAAATGGAGGTGTTTTCCACACCTGTCTTGTTGATTGTCTATTCGTCAAGTCTGCAGTTTCGGAGCGAAGAAGGAGGACGAAGTAACCCGCTCCGGCTTACACCAATGCTGGTCTCTTTTACCTTGGGATTGATACCAAGACGGCAGGGGCTGGGAAGGGTTTCGCGTTGGACTTCTTGCCCAGGTGGTGCGATCGCTTGAATTGTCTCCTTCCCCGCACATCTCTAAGCTGGTGCTCGTCGGCAGCCACGCCGATGCTGATGTCATACATCTGGCAAACAGGAATCTGCAGGCCTCCGCTCCGGTGTCGGGGCTGTGGTGCTTGCATTCCTGCAGTTTGCCTTTGCGCAGCACCTGGAGGCTTTTGCTCGTGCCCTTCCTCGGCCACGGTCGGGGCCTGCATCGCTAATCTGGCCATTGCCCAGTGGCGACGTAGCTGAAAAAGAGGCTGGGTTGCGAAATGAGTCCGCTGACCGGCATCCGGTCTCGGCAATTTAATCTCTTCCGCGGCTCCGGTAATTGGCTCTACAGCGAGTGCAAGACGCCTGGTGCTGGCAGGATCCGATGAGCATCTCGAAACGGCGGCTACCATGCTCTGTGACATTCCAACACAAGGATCCTGAGTCGATGCTGGAGACCCTCCGTGGCCACCCCACCATGATTCTGACCAATGTGGCGTGTTTTTAACCAGGAAGGCTGTTGTTCGTTGATGCATTGCTCTACGGCTTTCTTTTAGAAACTTGTCGCGCCACTTGCTGTCTCTGATATCATATCGCGGTCCCTGTGCTCTTGAGGTTCCCTATGGAAACAAGGCTGATGCTAAGAAAGACCGGCGTTTGTATGCCCGCTTCGGCAAGATGCTAAAGGCGGAGCAGGCGCACGGCTATCTGAAAGGCATTTATTGCCTTTCTGCTCGCGAGGACACGGCCGACACGTACAAAATCTGAAGGAACAATCGTTTCTTCTTCGGAGCGTGCTTAGTAAGAAGCTATGGCAGATGTTTTTGGCCCCGCCAGCTCCTTCTGTAGGACTTCAAGCGATTCTCTGGGCTAGACTGGCGAACAGAGCTGCGCTTTGAATGCAGTGGTGCCGGGGGCCTCGGCACTCGCAGCGGCAACGTAGGGCCGGGGTTCGCCCGTGCGCCCGAGGTTCAAGTGGAGCTGCTGCGGTGGACCGGCCGCACGGCCTCGATCCCGCGCGTGGAGAGGGAGAAGGGCCCAAAGCAGGTGCCAACGGAAACACACGAGGCGGGATGCCGCATCGCTCAACAATCCATGGCTACCTGATTCTATAACGTTTGCAAACAGTGAGTGCATCACGAGCAGCGTTGTTGAGGAGGTCTCGACAGCAAATCCTGCATCCTCTACTACTGCACTTGGCCGAAAGTCGAAGAGGAGGTTGGCAGCAGTGTTGACGTTTCAGCACTCAGAGCCACATTTGATGTGCCAGGATGGCGGCTTCAACTTCGCATGGCGCAGTGGCAATGCCACCTGCGAAGGCAAAAGGCTGCGAACTCTTCCAGAGGTCGGCCAGTGATTTGCTGCCTGCAGGCGAAGAGAACACGAGATGAGCATCAAAAAGAGAATCGTTACGCCCACGATTTGCATGTGGTCTGCTTGCGGGCATGTTCTGGCCACAGTGCAGTGTTCTGGTCTTCATGGATCTCGATCCGGCGCCGTTCGACCGCAGGAGATGCTCCGAGCAGAGAGCCTGCCAGCCCTGCGAGGCAAGTACAAGCAGCGTAGCTGCAAGATTTGAACTTTGCAGTCTGCAGCATGGACGGCACGATGTTGAAAGCTTGCTACATCTCGCTACTATACTACTACGAACTAGTGTCGCTTCAGAGCCGCTACCTGAGGCACGACAATCCTTTCCTGGGAACAGGCCAAGCCCTTGGCTTCAAGTTCCACACTTCGATAGCTCGGTCGTATGAAGAACCCCAAATGACAATGGCATGTGCGATTCCGCGTCATTCAGCAAACCGACCACGAACACTTGTTGCCTCAGCTACTTCGCGACTACTGCGCGGGGTCCTCACAGCTAGCAAGTGGTCATCCACCAAGTTAGCCACCTCCCCAGAATTTAAATTGTTTAACAAAATATAAATTGGGGCCGGGAATTAAATAAATTACATAAATTGAATCCTGGGGAGGGGTCCGAAACGGGAATTAAATAATTACATAATGTAAATCCCTGGGGAGGGGGTCCGGGGGGGTCCGCGGGCATTTAAATTTTTCAAAAGAATTCAATTCGATTAATTTACCAGTTTAAACCTGCATTATGTGGAGTCGTGCGCGACACTGCCAAGCGGGAGCCAACAAAATTCGATAATTGGGGCGGGGAATACAATAATTTCACGAATTCAAATCTTGGGGAGGGGGTTCGCGGGGTCCGGGAGGTCCGGGGGTATTTAAATTAACTAAATTACAAAATTTACATAATTTAAATCCTGTGGAGGGGGTCCGGGGGTGTTTAAATTATTTAAATTCCTGTAATTATTTAAGCTATGTAGTTGGGGCCGGGAATTACAAGATTTACACAATCTGAGTAATTTAAATCCTGGGGAGGGGGTTCCGGAGGATCTGCGGGCATTTAAATTATTTAATTGGGGTCGGGAATCAACTAACGTAAATAATTACATAATTTGGGGAGGGGGTCCGGGCCGGGAATTAAATAGTGTAAATAACACAAATCCGGGAGAGGGGGTCCAGGGGGTCCGGGAACATTAATGTTTTTAATCTAGTTTATCTAAATGATTTACATTAATCCTGGGGAAGGGGTCCGCAGGTGTCCGGGGGCATGTATATTCTTTTGATTATTTAAAGTATTTAATTAGGGCCGGAACTAAATAATATATATTTTAAGGTCATTTAAATCTTGGGGAGGGGGTTCGGCAAAAACGGGGGCATTAATATTATTAAGTAAAATTAGTACATTATTTAATTGGGGCAGTAAATTAACTAATGTAAATAGTTTAAATCCTGGAAGGCGTTCGGGGGGTCCGGGAGCACTTAAATTGTTTGATTTGTTTTAGATTATATAATTGGGTCAAGGATGTATATATTTTAAATCATTTAAATATTTTAAATCCTGGCGAGGGGGTCCGGCGGGGTCCGGGCAGGTCCGGGGGCATTTAAATCACTTAAACTATTGAATTTAAAATCCATAGTAGTAGATATATGTCTTTACTTCTTTGATTGGCCCATTTTTCAGCCGAACTTTTGCAAACAGATTGTTGATTGCAAGTGGTCTTCAGTCTGTGTGTATTCCCTTGTCTTGCTGCAGGCCTGGCAGCCCAGAGTGTGGTTGTTGAGGTCGGTTCTTGTCCTGTTGGGTGGGCTCGACGAATGACAGAGGTTCTGCATTCGCGCTCTGCCTCCTAATATGCTAACCTGCCCTTGCATAGGCGAGACCCTTGAGGATGGCACGAGAGATCTGTCCGTCTGTCTGCCCCCGTCTGCCTGTCTGCCCGTCTGCCTCTGTGGCTGCCTGTCTGTCTGCCTGTCTGGCTGCCTGTCTGGCTGCCTGTCTGTCTGTCTTTGTGCATGAAAGATGCAGGTCATGTGTGTGCATGCAGGTATGTGCATTCGTGAGGGTTTTGCCTGGTTTGCCGTTTTGGCAGGCAGTGCCTATCGACGTGCTCCTGCTGGCGGGTTTGTCTGCGACGTGTCTGTTGCCGAGAAGCCGTGAATGAATTCGGGTTGTGATGTTCCTCTAAGAGGCTCTTCACCGAATTCGTCATGCAGGGACCTCCGATGTTGTGTACGTGTAGTACAGTCGTGAGCTTCCAAGAAGCAGTTGAAAGCCGCTCGAGTGTACCAGTGTGCATCGTATGCCGCCGATTGATTGGCCACAGTCCATCTTGCCGTGTGTACTGTAGCCTGCAAGCACAGCGCTTGGTGCCAACGCAGCCGTTTCACTCAACGGATGCCCTGTTGAAAGCATCCTCTGCTGGTAGCACAGAGTCAGGCATTGCACCGTTTGTGCATGCCTTTGAAAGGCCGGTAGGACTTCTTGTAGTCGTTTCCTGAAACAGACATGAAAGACCTCTGCATTCCGGCATGTTCCAGACTTCCCATGACAGGCCATGGTGCTGAGTGCCAGTGACGTCGAGCAAATCAAGAAGGAACCTTTCTCAGCTCGGCTGGAGATCGTACTTGCTGATTCGCTGGTGCTACAACTGCCACGAGTGCTTGCTGATGCTCTGGTTTGTGTCAGTGAAGCAGGAGTTCGGAAACATTCACCGGCAAGGCACGAACTAGTTCGTTCTATCTGTAACGCTTGCTATGTTGAACAATGAGGTAGCCAGTGTGCATGAGTTGTGTCACACTTTGAAGATCAGGCACGCAGACGGTTGGAGTGAATGCGGTCGCAAAGGCCACGCCCTGAACATGCTGAACAATTGAGAGCACATGATACCTTTGCGCCCATGCTTCGGTCAATGTGCTTGCGTTGAGAAGCCATTGGCGTTTCAGCTGTGAGGTTCTACAGGAGTTAGACGAGTGGTCCGCAGGAGAACTGCATCAGCTGTGTGGGCCCTGCCTGCCTCTAGTTACTCCAGTTCCTGTCGCAAGATAGAAGCTTGCAGGTTCGTGTCAGGAGTGCGACCTAACCTGCAGCCATTTGACAGCAGAGCCTTGGTGCACACATCATGCGAGTTGGCGAATTGCCTGAACTCAACGACCATGTACCATACCCTTGCGACATGCGCAAGGCCTGGTAAGCAGGTGAAGAAGTCAACCTTCATATGAGTGTGCTACAAGGCGCACAGGGTCACCCCCTCCGAGGCTCGCAGCATTGCCAAGAAGCACGTGCAGTCCACACATGTCCACCCAAATGTGATCCAGCACCCATGGAAGCTACCCAAAAAAATTGCAGCGGCTGCGACTGCATCTTGAACCCGAGCAAGTGGGCCCAGGTCCCCTGCCTGCCCCCTTTTGTTCTGTGAATCCATCTCTCTCTCTCTCTCTCTCTCTCTCTCTCTCTCTCTGTCTCTCTGCCTCTCTTCCTCTTTCCTTGGGGAAGTTGTGAGTTTCGAGGTTTGTTTCGGTGCTAAGTTTCGGGGTGGAGTTTCGGAACAAGGTCCGGGACAGTTTCGGATCAGGGCATGTTCAGCTTCCATTTCATGCCGCGAGTTTTAGCCCAGGGCCTGCAATCGCCCCCCGAAGCTGCCAAACCCGCGTCCCGAAACTGATTCCCACTGCGCCGAAACTGGGCGCCGAAACTATCCTTCCGTGATCCGAAACCCCCGGCAGCCGATCCGAAACTTGAACCCCGAAGCTATGGGCACACCTCTTTCCTTGCCTGCGTCTGTTTTCCAGACATGCATGCATCAATGCGTAGACGGTCGCACATCTACTGGGTGGGAGTAGGCTGAAGGCCAAAGATAGTTTGCACCCTGTTCTTGGCTGTTGAACTTGTCTGAAGATTGTGGTGCCTGGCTGCCTCCATGCCTATCACTTGAACCTCGGCTGACACAAAGTGGCAGCTTGTGAGAGCTGATGAATTTAATTCCTGAAATCTGTGCGCTCTACTGGCAAAAACACATCTTTCAGCAGGCCGTTGCCTCTGGCTAGATGGATGCCTGCTGTGGGGCTTCGGCCACAGTATTTTGGCCAAGGAGCTGTGCCCTTCATGCAAGTCAACCTCGCAAGCTTTGCGCGGAAGCGCCCAGTGAAGCTTCACCACCAAAAGAGTGCGAGTTCTGCACCGGGCTCCTTAGCAGAATGTGCCTCTGAGTCTCTGCGTGCATCATAGCTTAGGGATACCATGTGTCATATGCTTGGAGCAGGTTTCTCTCCTCACAGACAGATGGCGTGCGCTTGCTGTACAACGACTGCAGCGAGGAGATTCATCGCCGAGACCCTTCAGATGTTGAGCAGCTTGGATGAATCTTGGTCATCAGTCCTTTGCAGTTGCATTTCTGAATGGCTTGTTGCATGTGACTTCGGTTGAAATCCGCCGACACAAGGTTTGTGCGTACCTTTGAGATAAAGCACGGGCGGGAGATGCTCCCTCTGCACGAAATACCGGCCAGCATCTTTCAGATGCAAGGTGTCACCCGAGGGTTCATGTGGCAGAGGTGCCCAAGACGGCTCGTTGGCTCGATTTGACATGACATGTCCCGTTCAGGCCTGCGCTGCTTAGACTTCACTGGGCATCCCCTTCTCCGAGTTCCTCCGGAGATCAAGCTCTTGAAAGCCTTAACAAGGCCGGCAGAGTTGGGACTGGCATCTCCATGCCGTAGGTAGGCTCCATGTTCTGAACATTGCACTCTGGGTGGCCTTGGCCGTTCTTGCTCCGCAAACTCGGCGCTGCAGCGCCTCCAGAGCCCTTCTTAGCTTCAACAGCCCTTTCGGGAACTCAGCTGAGATGCTGTATCTTATTCCTCTCGTACTGCCCATGGCCCTCGCAGACGTCGACTGCGAGCACTGTGAGGTGAAGAGTGCCAGCATGATCCAACGTCACATGCAGAAGCATGGCGAGGACTTGAAGGCACAATCTTGCATCGCTTCGACGACGGGCACCTGCGACACATCCGCGAAAGGCTTCGACGCTGAGATCCTGCTGGGTCGCATCCACCAGGAGCCTGGTAGTGGTGCCAAACTTGCACTGCTGCGCAAGTATGGCCGAGAGCTTGCGTCCTATGTGGGCGAGAGTCGTAACCACACGGAGATCATGAAGAACGAAACGATTGACCTGCACGCCTTGATCAGCGACCTCATCCAAAAGCTCTTCGGCAAGTTGACAGAATCCCAGGCATCCATCAATGCGTGCGTGGATTCCTTTGCGAGCTGTGCCGATGACCTGAAGCTGGACCAGGCGACGCTGAGGGGGTTCTCTTTGTCATTGTCTTTGTCTTATTTGGCTTCCAGCTCCGCACACACACACACACACACGCGCAACACACACAGAGCCAGATGCTCCTGAAGTCTCGCCATGGATCCTGACTCATGTCAATGGCAGAAAGCTGCCCGTGAAGTGGAGGCCAGCAGAAGACATGCTCAGGGAGGCTTTCCGATGTCTTCTATAGTGCAAGAGGCTATCGGGATGCCTGCGCCAAAGCACGCTGTGAGGCAAAGTCAGAGGATTCGGCAGGTGTTTTCGATTGGGCGCCTGCGGGCTCTCTCGAATACAGCATCACGAATTAATGAGGTCGGTCTGGCCCACTTGTTGGACGCACCCAAAAAGCAGAGTGCCTGCTTGAAAGGCAAGCAGCATCTCAAATCCTGAGACCAGCCGCCGAGTTTACGATTAGTGGTCAATGCCCAGTCTGCTGCCATGGCTAACAGTTTGCGGCTCCGCTCTGAGACAAACTCATCGAGGCGAACACGGAGGGCATCCGACTGAAAGGCCTCGTCGATGCCAAGGCGCGCAGCTCTCAGTCCTTCGGGCCTAGAATTCTTTTAGGGCTCACTGGCCGAACCCTCGGAAGGTCTCGCAGTACATCTCCCACCTGAGCACCGTCGTCACGGCTGTGAATGACGCGCCTCGGATAGGGCGAGGGAGAGCTTTCTTTGCTCTCCAGGATGATGTAGGACTCTCTAGGAGAGTGAATTCCGTAACGGGAACAAGTTGTCCGTGACGGGAACCCATAACGGGAACGGGCAGGGATTCCGTAACAGCAGCCCCGAGTTTCTGTAGCAGCACCGGCCTGCCCCTTGTAACAGGAACCACCGGGGAGCTCCCACACTGACTCTTGTCGCCTCCGACTCTTGTTGGCTTACAAAAGCTTTCCGGTCCCCCTCTTTGACGTCTTCAACATGCCATGTCATATAGCACTGCAGGAACCTTGTTCCCGAATTTCCGATGCCTACAGCTGAACAACTCTACAAGTGTGGAAAGGCCTGCTGGAATCATAGGTCGCCTTGTAGCTTCGGCGGTCCTAGTTGCTGCCATTGCCGCCGGCGCTTGCAACTGGCGCGACGTCTCTTCTCAGGACAGCATCCACGGGACATCTGCTGGATCTTTAAAGCAACTTTAGCAGTGTTGAACGCATCTGGATCCTGAACCCACAACGCCAACAAAGAGATTCTGACGACTCGAAACAGCGCGACGGGCCACGCATTTCTTCTGACTTGTCAGCAGCCATCCCAAGCCGAAGGTGCCGTGGCCCATCGCTTTGGGAGTGCATTGTCTGTGGGAGGCGCCAAGAACGAGGCACGCCGGCATGGTGTAAAGCGATCGCTTAATCACAACATCAAAGTCTTCAGGCTTGTTTGTGCTTTGGCATTTGTTGGCTTAGGGCCTTGGGGCTCCAGGGCTTCAGATTCACCCGGGAAACGGGAGATTTTGCCTTCTTGGTCTTGGATCCGCATTCCTAAGCTAAGCAAGTGACATTCAGCTGGCAGCTTTCTTCGGTCTAGTTTCAACCCATTGTGCCACATCAGCATCAGGACAGGAGTTCAGGGGTGCAGCATGACCCGAAAGAGAGAGCACCTGAAGACTTTGATGTTGTGATTAAGCGATCGCTTTACGGCATGCCGACGTGCCTCGTTCTCGGTGCCTCCTGCAGACAATGCACGCGATGGGCCATGGCACCTTCGGCTTGGCATGGCTGCTGACTAGTCAGAAGAAATGCGTGGCCCGTCGCGCTGTTTCGAGTCGTCAGAATCTCCTTGTTGGCTTTGTGGGCTCAGATGCGTTCAACACTGCTAAAGTTGCTTTAAAGATCCAGCAGATGTCCCGTGGATGCTGTCCTGAGAAGAGACGTCGCGCCAGTTGCAAGCGCCGGCGGCAATGGCAGCAACTAGGACCGCCGAAGCTACAAGGCGACCTATGATTCCAGCAGGCCTTTCCACACTTGTAGAATTGTTCAGCTGTAGGCATCGGAATTTCGGGACCAAGGAGTGCTACTTCTGCTGCTTCGGCTACTGCTACTGCTATTCCTACTGCTGCTGAACAAAACATAGCCGTCAGCATAAGGCTTTAATGGTGTCAAAGAAGGGGACCGAAAACCGGTCCCCGTGACAAAGCTTCCTCCAAGACTTCCAGCCTAGTTTCGGTTGCTCGGTTTCCCGGGGCAGTTCCTGTTACAGTGCCGGGTGGTTCCTGTTCCTACTGTTGCCCGTTCCGGTTGCGACCTTCCGAAATGGTTTCCGTTACTGCCAAACCGGGTTCCTGTTACTCCCCGCGCCCTTCTCTAGGACTCTCTACTTTCAGTGCTTTCAAGGGCCCCCAAAGGCTCCCAAAAGCCCTAAATGCGCTTCACAGACATTGGCTCCCGCTTCCGGCTCCCGCAAAGGAGACGCTGGCTAGCCAGAGCCTTCAGGATGCAAAGGACGCAGCGCTGGCGCTCATTCCCGTTGCGAATGCCTCGTGAAGGAACAGCACGACAGCCTGGTGACCACCGTGACTCCATGTCAGTGTGGATCTTTGGTGCTTGTGGTGCTTTTGGTTGCTAGTCTATAGACGGTGTTGGTGCAGGTTGATAGAAGTGCAAGAACCGTGCAGCCAAGGTGAACAGCAGCAGCCGCGTCGTGCATGACAACATCAATCTTCTGAAGTACATGAGCTGCAGGCTGCACAATGGAAAGCAATCAGGCGGTTGCAGCCTGAACAACGACAGTGGCAACAGCATCGACTTCCGCACAGGGGAAGTCGTGTTGGCAGCAGATGCCACTTGTGACCAGAGCTCGCAAGGCTCGCAAGGCTCGGGGCCGCCACAGGGGCCTCCAGTCAATCATCCGTTTATAGAGTTTACATCCACTTGTTCCTGCACTACGGGCCAGAACGACGCTTGCCAGACAAAGTGCCACGGTCCGCAGGAGGACGGTGGGCAGACCTGCTTCACCTACACAGATCTCGGGTCCCTGACCTGGAGGCTCGGTGCAACCTTGTGTTCGGAAGATTACACCGACAAGGGTGGTTGGGGGGGGGGGATTGGCACGGCAACGAAGCTGAGCAGTTTGAGCGATTTTACTCAGTGAAGTTCACCCCCATCACGGACACGGCAAAGTGCGTCGTTGGCAAGCTTGACCGGGTGACCATGATGGACAGATCCATTTGCTCAGAGAAGGCCGAGTATGACGGGGACACTTGGTGGTACCATGTTGCTGGCGAGCTTTACTTTGATGGGTGTGTGTACAAGGCCAGCAGCGCAGGTGCGACTGTCATTGATCCGTCCACACTCGATCAGGGTGATGGGGCAGACTATTGGTTCTTCACCGAGCATTCCGGAAACATTTACCAATACTGGACAGGTGCTGATACGACGGGCATGTACACTGTTGGATGTAGAAATCGCACTGGCAAGAAGAAGTGCATGTTCGGCTTCATGCAGGTCTAAAGTTCTAGCTACCTAGCTCAGGTGACGTTTTTTTCGGGAGCGGTGCCCAACTTGCTCAGGAGAGGTGTGTAAATGAGAACCAGTAGATGTTACATTGCAGTCCTTGGGAACATCTGTAAGACAAACCACCTAACTGATTAAATCTGGTGATGTTGGGGAACTCTCCTGACGTGGCAGGGGTAGGTACCCGGCCTTGTTGGACCTGGAAGCTATCTCACAAGCTGTGTGTCGGGTCGCGAAAAAAGCCAAGAACGTGGCAGCAAACACACTGAGTCTGAGTTGAAGGCAAGTGCGAAACTTGGCAGGCTATGCTTCGTGTCAACTCAGATCACGGAGTTGCCTGAGGAGCTGTGCGAGCTACAAAACCTGACGCAGCGCATGCCTTAAGGAGAGACTTTCGAGGTGGATTGTGCACGTGAGTCGCCCATGGACTGGATGTGTTTCTGCAGGGGGGGGGGGGAGTTCTGGCTTCGTGATGCATGCGAAAGCCAAGAGTGTCCAGCAACATCTGACAACACAGAATATACAGTTGGTGAAGTTCAACCTCGTCTGACTGCAGTGGTTTCTTTTTTTCTCCAGTCGAAGAACACGGTGTAGCAAGGAACAGGGCTGCAGTAAAACCTCGACTCAGACATGCAAGTCTGAAGGTCTTAATCATGATCTCCTGCTGATGCACGAGTGTCAATTCATGTAGTTGTCAATGTACGTGCTGCACATAACTTCCGCCCGTGCGTGCGTGGGTGTCGGGAAACGGGAATGACAGTTGCTCCAAAACCGACATGCAGCAAGGCTTCTGGTGAGTTGCAATCCATTGCGCCGATTGCCAGAGAGTCTATGCGCTTTGGCGGCAGCAAGCGGAATACGTATCCCTCCTACAACTGCACTCCTTCCGATGCTCCATGCCTGATGTAGTCACGCAGCGCCGGTTGAGTAAAGCTTGGTCCACCGCAGCCTGCAACCTGTTCCGAATGCAGAGGTAAACTGGTTCGCTTGTGGGACTTCTATTTCGACGGCAACCAGCTTGAGGAGTTGCCACAACAATATCCTCCATTGCTCAACGGTCTAAAGGTTGACGGCTCAGAGTTCAGCTGCTATGTGGGATTTCAACACAAAAGCCCACCTCTCTGCAGAGGTATCTGGAAACCTCTTGCGGCAAATTCCGGAAGCTGTAGGCAGGCTGCCAATTGCTGCATCACCCAGTCAGACCATGGCAAAAGTGGATTGCAAGGTGGATTGCCTGACATTAAGTGCGTCCGAGCCTATGCTAATAAGCTGGAGGCCTTACCCGAGACTCGTCAAACTTTGATATGGCACCATGGGGATGTATTGGGTATGTTGTTGTGCAACTATCTTTTCATCTGGGATGTTCTCAAATCCTGGATGGGTCCTGATGACAAGAGTGATGTACTCTGTCGAGGACCCAAGAACTGCGTGTCGGCAGTTCTTCTATGCCGAGTTCATTGCTGTTACTACCAAGTTGCTTCCAGTTGTAGGCGTGACAAGAATGGCCAGAAACCAGCATGACGGGGCACTAGTGTCGGCAAGCATGATACCGAGGACGGCATCTGCCAGCTATCTCGGACGACTGAGATGTCGCTCCAGGGAAACCGCTTGGAGCAACTGCCACGAGAATTTGGCTCACTGCAGCGCTTTGCTCGCAACAGCGCAAGGTATGACATGGACTCGGCTGTCCTTCTGCCAGCACCGCGCGCCGACTGAGGAACCTGCAATACCTGTCACTGCATGACAACATTCTGCGAGCGATTCCGGACTCGATCCTGGAATTGTGTCACAGCTTTCATAGAGTAACAGCACACAGCAAGCAGAGCTGTCGCCCCCTCAGGTCGGAGTTGCGGTGGCTTTACCTCTACAACAACAGGCTGCAAAGCTTGCCGCATGGTCTAACAACAAGGCAGGGAGCTCTTAGAATCGTGCCTGGTACTTGCCGTTCGGCTTGGTTTTGTGTCGATGATGACGGCACTTGTGAACCCCCATTGCGTCGTCAGCATCCGGCCGTTCTTCTCCCCAGCACTTGTAGCTTTCTGTGCCTGCGCCTACCTTACCCCTGGCTCTGTTAAGCATTAAGCATGTTCTGCCTGATGCTGGCCGTCTGCTTCTCGAGATGTCCGCGGAAACTGAGCCTACAGAAGCCAGGGCACTCCTGCCTCCTGCAAGCATGGTCCAGTCAGTTGCAGACTGAGAGGACCACCTGGAACACCTCCATAATCACAGTTTTGCAATCCTCACTCCACCAGAGTACATCAACAACTGCCTGTGTGTCCATACCAGTTGAGAATATTGTGGAGTTTCATGGAAAAAAGCATCTTGACATCGACCGTGCCGAAAAACTTGCTCGTCTGGCGGCTGCCCGATCACACATCAAGATTTCAAGGGCAACAAGCACCGCTCGAAGAAGAGTGACGGAAGACCTTGTCGACCTAGCAGTACACCGCAAGGACCAGATATCAACGGAAGTAGAAGTGCAATGGTCGCCCTTGCTCCACGGAAAACGGAAAACAGGATTTCTGGCATTCCATGCAAGCGTTACTTTACTTGTCATACCCAGGAAAGCTTGTTGCTTGCTGCTAGTGACCGCTAGTGCCTGTTTTGACACTTTGCCAGCCGCCAGATGTGCATAATGCTCTGTGTACCGGCCAAGTGCCATGGCCTTTCGAGCAAAAGCTATGCAACAAACCTTGCCGAAGAGGACAATGCCTTGTTGTGTTGGCCAACATTGACGTGAACTCATTGTGTGCGCTGTCATGGGGTGGCATGGCAATGCCTTTTGCGGCTTCTGTGGTTGAATATTTCAGGCTTCAGAACCTGGAGCGGGTGCTTGTGGAAGCCAATCCGCTGTCAGAGGCATGATTGTGGATGCCCAGTGACATAATATGCAAGATGGGATGAATTATTCTTTGGTCCCGGCGTGCCAGACTCCATTTTTGTTAGAAGCTTCAGGGCTGCAAGCTCAAGAATTTGGCTAGTTTTCCTGGACCCTGCAGGCCACAGTCAGAGACCTCGTCCAGCAGGGCAGCTACCTGCGTGTGCTTGGTTTGGATGTCGAGCAAACGAGCAGGATCACAACCGAGAGCCTGCCGCCTTTTGCGCTGTGGCACAAATATGGTTTAAAAGTTCCATGGCATCAGGGTCGTAGTGGTTCTTCCGGAGCTGTGGAGTTGCGAATCGAAGGCCAAGTGCCTGCTACTCAGCGGCTAAATTTTGAAACGTTCGTTTTGTAAAGCTGGAGGTTAGCCAGGGCCGTGACAGACAGCTTTCCCCAGAGACGGAGGTCGCAGATGATTTTTTGAAGGATTGCAAGGCTTTAGGGTTTCAGAGTTTCTGGTTCGGGCTTGAGGATTTCGGTCAGGATCAGTGTTGAGGTTTTGGATTTCTGACTTTCTGGTTTTGTAATAAGCTATGACATCAAAGTGGTCTTGGTGACTTCTTGGCATGACATAATGCTACCCCCAAAGCCAGAAGGAACAGATTTGACAGGCCCAGCCCCTTCAGCTGTGAACCAGACTATCCCAAAATCACACCTGCACCAAGAGCTGGCTTGCCCAGGCGTCTGTGGGATGGATGCTTCCCTGGCACAGGCAGGGCAAAGCTTGTGTCTCCACATGGATGTGTAAAGGGCAGGTCCAGCACCTGTCTTGTTCAGCGGCTATTTTCGACCGCTGCTGTAGCGTTTGACGGGCTTGGTGAAGCTAACACTGTTGGAGCCGATCGTGGCGATGATGAGCATTTCACTCGATGCCCGGAGGCTGTATGCCAAGTTGCAGCCCGCTTCACAGCTGAAGAGGCGTCAAGGCCTGGCCGTGGGGGCGTTTGTTACGGTCGACGATCTGTTGCAGTAGCTTCGGGGCAAAAAGAAAGGACATTCTGCCTTGAGCTCGCGCTGCTTAGACTTCCCTGAGCAGTTCCTGTGCAGGTGTAGAGGCTGTGCTCGGACATCTTCCAACGACACCTGCAAACGATGTCCTCGTGGTAGCTTTTGCTGCCAGTCAGGCAGAGCCAGAATGGCTTGGAGCATCTTGGCTTAAAGTTTAAAGCGTTTTATCCTGGCTCGCACGAAGAGACAAGCAGATCAGGGCTTCAGGTGCTTGCATCACGTCGGCCAATGAACATGCAAGTTAGGTTCTGAGCCAAGTCTACTCTGGTGATGTGTCGATTGCAGAAGCGGAGCTGCAAATTTCGATGGACGACATGGGTAAGTTCTCCAGCATTTTTCGCGACTCGGTTGTACTGGAGATGCAGTGTCTTCACCAAACCTCTCAGCCCCCCTTTCCGACGGGTGGGGCTGACTGATTTTTTACAAGTCCGAGGTCGAGCACCAATAAGTCCTTGCTTCCATTGCACATCCGCGTTTAACTTGCCTTCTCCGAGTTTCGACAATAAACGCAAACCGCAAACTGGTCTTCGCACCTTCGCCATGAGCCAGCAACCGAGCAGGTTGTCGGCATGTTCCAGTTGCCCGAATGTGTGTTTCCCAGCTCTACGAATCCGAATCCCGCAGATCCGGTCGCCTCCGTCCGCAACTCAGGGCAACTTCACGGGCAAGCCCTGCAGGACTGCCTCGGACGCTTGTAGCACGGCTTGATGTCGTGGTGCCTAGCGGCTTTGCAGGGTCAGGGTGTGTGCAGGAAAGCAGCGAAGCGGACTTGGAGCGCCTCGCGTCTACCTGCTGGCTTTCAGCCCCGGCTGCGCACAGCGGCATCAGGCGGAGTACGCTAGCGGATCAGGGAGGGTTTCTCAGTCGTGAGTGGAAGAACTGGCAGGCAGAAAGGGGAAGTGCTGCAAGACTTCGACGTCTTGACCCTCTGTGATACAGGGGCGCAGTGGTACACCGATGTGGCGGAAAGGGAGCACCTTGAGCTTGAGCGCAGGCTCAAGGAGCCACTTGCCTTATGCCTTAAGCAATCCTGCAAACACTGCATTAGACACTCGTGTTACGCCCTGGAGACGCTGCGTTAGACCCTAAACGTCTCAGACGGCTTCGGGCTGCTCGTCGTCTTTCGAGTATGCAACAAAACCACAGCGCAGGTTTGTGCCGAGATACAAGAGAGTCGTTTTGCTGGGCGTGTTGCTCGGCTGAACAGTGGCATGCACGATCTCGGGAATGGATTTAGGCACTCAGAACAACAGTCCCTCTCGTACGTCCTGGCGCTGCGTACGTGTCTTGAAGGTCGATGGGTGGCTTCGGGGCATTGTCGAACTCTCACCTTGCCAACTCCGTCCTCGTCTTCGGCCCACAGACAGAGCCTTGACATCAACGGTTTTCATCCCGAGACATGTCAATTTTGAAGTCCTCGGCTGGAGGACCTGACGGTGAGCCACTTGCGTCCGGGTTTCAGCCCAGAGGACCTTGTAAGGCCCGGTGCATGGATCCACAGCGCCCAAACCGCTCGAACGTGCTCGGCCACATGTAACTTGGAAATGTCCCTGCTAGGATGAGTGACAATCTTCGAAGCCGAGTGCAACAAGCGCTTAGCCAGGGTGTACACTTTCAATATCATGTTGGTGCCGAAGATCATCTGGCTTATGCCCGAAGGCGGGACAGTGGCGCTGCCCTTGAGCATGTGAGCAAACACAGCTACTTGTAGGGGTCGTGATTTTTGAAACGAAAGGAGGTAGAAACAGCTCCGTCAGGCTTCCCTTGCCTCGAAGTTGCTTCGTAGTTCATCCAGTCGAAGGCAGGTCGCTCACGACATAGCACAGAGAGCGTGATTCAGCGTGCTTGCGATTGTGCTGACTGGCTCGAAAGGCCGCATTGCTCGGCTCCTGGAACGTGCAGGAATCCTTTGGCCATTGCTGGTGAGGAGCCCATCCCAGCTCAGCTGGGATGACAGGTCTGGAGGTAGATGTGCAGGGAGCGTAACTTGAAGATAAGTATACCTAAAAGTCTGCTTGAGGAGTATTGCTCGCGAGCAGCGGCTTGCCAGAGGCAAGCTTTGGCAGGGGCATGTGCATGTCCTTCGTTGTGCGAGCTAGCTGAGATTTCAGCGCTCTGCGAAGCAGGAGAAGCTGAAAGACCTCCGGTGAACTATGAGGCTCGACGTCTGTGCAAATTCGGGGGCTCGTGCAATCTAGGGTGGTTAAGCAGGAAGTTCCTGCCGGCACCGTTCACGCCTGGCAGCTCGAAGAAACGGAGGCTATGGTGGGCCACTGCTTACGCTATCTTCTTCAGTTCAAGGGTATTCTGAACGAAGCTGGCCTCTTTTCACAAGTTCACTTGTGAAATGCTCGAAGAGGAGACGGTCCCTTTGGGACTCTGGGGCTACGGCGGAAAGCTTTGCATCTGTTCCTCGGTCAGCACCGAGTGGGTTTTTTTGGAGACTTGAAATCTGCAGAAAGTCAGGTCGAATTTCTCCACTTCACCTTTGCCAGATCTGTCGCTTTCCTCCCCGCGCTGGAGACTGGTTCTGCAGCACTTGCAGCTCGGCTTACCTCCGGTGGCGCGTGGCAGAGACGCGTGCATGTGGCCCCAACAACTTCTCAGCCTCGCAAAGCTGGCAGGCTTGACCCACAACGTGTCAAAGGCAAGGCGGACAGGAGATTGGCGTCTTACGTTCGGCACCATCTTTGACCATTGTCCCCACGTGATGCAGGCAAACGCATGCCGCAAGTGCTCCGACAGAAGCCAGGCAGGAGTGGTGGCGAAGGCCGCTTCTCTCCGGAGAACTTGTCTGCGTAAAGCTCGTGGCGCTTATAGGATCTGATATGTGATGACTTCGACATGCTACCCGCAGACCCTCCTGACTTGTGTTTCTCTAGGCCTGGCGGAAGGAAGATCTCCGCCCTTCCACCACCAAGAAGCTGGCTCATCTCCAAAGTGCCGCAGCGGTGACAAATCTGCTCATGTTTCAGTCGCCTTCTGGCCTGGATCTGCTCAGCCCCAATCAGTGTGCAGGTTCCCCCACGGTTCTTCCGTCGAGCGGAGAACGGCTTTCTTGGTTTCCTCCGCTCCGAAGCAGGCTTGTCAGGACGGATCTTTCTGCTCCCTTGTCGATCGCTTTTCCAATAGTACACCAGCCAGCACAGGCTGGGAGCGGTGCTGAAGGGAAACGCGGGATCCTTCCTTGTGATTCTTATCGCCTGGCTTCTTGCGCAGAACCTTGGCACCTAATAGAACAGCAATATGGTTGTCGTGCAATGATGGCCGAATGTGAATTTCGCGTCCCGCTGCCACTCATGTTGTTGCCTATACACGACAGGCACGACACAACCGCCATTTCCACAGTGAGACTCCCACAGCAACCTCGCTTGTGGGCATTGATCCCTGCCATGCGAGAGGAAAAACTGTGGCTTTGCACTTTGTGCGGCGTACTGCTCTGCACCAAGGCTCCTGAACCGGAGGAGAATGCTGAGGTGAGCCTTAGGCAATGAAGCACCTTGTGTGCCGACATGTTGCCAAAATAGTCTAACGAGTTTCTTGCGGGTGAGGGTGTCCCAACTGTCCCATGTGGCCGGTATTTACAAACTTTAGAACTGTCGTGCCTGCTGCGACTGGACACGAGCGGACACTCCCGGCCAATGGAGCAGCAAATATGCTGTTTCCATACCCCTCGTTCATGCAGATTCTGCAATTGATTTCGCCACTAGCCGACCAGGCAACGTTAAAACGCGCCCGACAGCAGTGTCAAGTTTGCCAGCCGTGTGTTTCAAGCCCCCAGGTTCGCTGCTGTGGGTGGCAACTCCCAGAACTCCTTACCCATTGCTGACTTTCTGGTTCGAACCCCAGGTCGTGAGTGCAAGCTACCTCTTGCTTCGAGCATCATCATTTCACAAGGAATGGATTTTGCAGCCAGATGAGGTGCCTTTGTTGTGGATGTGCTGCGTGCTGCATGCTCTTGTTTGCGCTTTGAGGAAGACGACCCGCCCATGCCAGGAGCCATTGAGGAGGTCCACCTGCTGCCGTAGTAAAGAAACGACGTCCATGCCCGTCAGTTCTGTGTCCGCAGTTCATGCAGGATTACTCCGATGAGGAGGCCCCGTGACAGGGTAGCACTCCGGTCAGCACATCCAACCCTGTTGCATCCCACTCCGTTGCTCTCATCAGCAGCCCAACGAGATAGATCGGTTGATAGATCGATAGTGGTCTGGGAGAAATGTCTTGATACCTGGCGCATGGTAACAACAAACAGCCGCCTGACGGACAGCCTCCGCAACACGTGCGCGTCCATCATGCCGACCGGAGGAAGGAACAACACCACCACCACCGCCCCACCACCACTACCACCACGACCGCCGCCGCCCCCGCCGCCGCCGCCATCACCAGCAACAGCCTTAGCAACAGCAACAGCAACTGTGACAGCGACAGCAACAGCAACAGCAACAGCAACAGCCTCAACAGCAACAGCAACAGCAACAGCAGCAGCAGCAGCAGCAGCAGCAGCAGCAGCAAAGCAGCAGCAGCAGCAAAGCAGCAGCAGCAGCAGCAGCAAAGCAGC
>CAJNJA010008410.1:2782-14893 GCA_905231915.1 Symbiodinium necroappetens
ACACATATATATATATGCACATACATCCATAGTTTACTAAACCTTATTCCGCGTAAACTGAGCTGACCGACCTCCATACAGGTTCTGGTATCGCAAGTACCAGCGCATCTCGCGACACGGAATGGAGATTTGGGCCGCAATAGCTATTCAAAATGCTTAGGCGCATGTCTTTCAGCAGAGGGAGCACGATTGCGCCAGCAGTCGTGTGACGGTCTTTTTTTTGTAAGGTGTTTAATTTACTGCGGGTGCCACGTGCTCACGATGACAGGACATGGTCGGTTCGAAATCATTTNNCCCCCCGCCCCCCCCCCCCGCGCAAAGTGTCATATCCTTGACCACGTCATGATTGGTATGCTGCACTCGCTGGTTCATGCTTCTTCGTTTGGTGACTACTATTCTGACTGTCGCTGTGATGGTTTAGCTTTAATAGTACTGATCAGGATATGTGAGGCCGTCTGCATCAAGGCGACCATGAAGATCAGCGTCCAATCATACATGCTTGTGTAATTACTAATTACGTGTAGGATCGTACGAGTACATAAAAATGCGTAATCACGCCGACAAACGCATGCAAGCATATGAATGTTGGCACTTGCCTGTGCGTGCATCTGAAGATGACTTCGGGGATTCAGGAATGAGGAGCCTCAGCATGCACACAGCATGTATCGTGTATCAGCAAGTACCTGTGCTTGTTGTTGTGTAAGTAATAAGTTGGTTTGGCTCCACATATATGCATAGGCGCAGGCATAAACACATGCACTTGTACAAATGTGATGTCACGTTCGGTGGTCCATATCAGTTTCGGAGGATTTTGGGCGCATCCCAACTGCAGCGAGCTGCTTCTGCCCAAGCCCTAAACCCTACAATCCGCTGACTTATAAGCCATCGGTGCAGATCCCCAGCCCCCGAACCCCAAGCCCTCCTACTTCATCGTAACGCCTGATTTTAAATCCTAAGTGTGCAACCTTAGCCCCCAAATCCCTACCTAAACCCCCCCAAAGTAGGTAAAATAATGGCCCAAGACCCTTAAAAGGCTATTATTTTACATACTTTAGGGGTCCAGGTGCAAGTCTAAGGGTAACCCCTTTGAAGGTCTCCCTGCGCTCCCCAAGGCCGACGAGTTTCGCTGGCTTCAGGTGGACCCTGAGAGCAACTCTGACGCCTGAGGGCGGTAGGTTTAGGGTCCGCAGAGTCGCCGCTAGCAAGAGGGTTTAGGAGTTTACAGGGTTTAGGGTTTAGGGCTTAGGAGTTTAGGGTTTAGGGCTTAGGATTTATAGGGTTTATAGGGGTTTAGGGTTTAGGGTTTAGGATTTATAGGGTTTAGGGGTTCAGGGGTTTAGGGATTAGGGAAGCTCCTCCACAGAAGGAACCTCGAACTTAGATCCAGGGCTAAGGGTTTCTGCTTAAATTTCCATTTGAGTACTGACGGTTAACGAAAGACATACCTTCGGCATGTTTCTCGGCTAGCAGGTTTGGTCAGACATGACACTACACTAGAGGCCATTAATCCTTTTGAAACCCTTGGTGGAGAATTGAACGGCTCGCTGCTGTGTATAAGCACGAGAATCCGAGTGTTCATCGACGCGTGTTTGTTGGAGTCCTGAAGCAAGAAGCTGGGAGGATTGACACAGTGGGACTGAAACACTTATCCATGATCGTATTCTTTGTGAGCTATGCCCAGGCGTGCCCACTGTCAGCCCCTGTGACTTGTGTGAAATCAAAAGCCCATGCTGACCCCTATTCTAGGTAGGCCTTTGGGATATTTGATATTTTCCTTATTGGGCTTACGTAAGAGGACCCTATTTACTAATATTTTTCAGAGGCTTTCAAGCAGCTACAGCTAGGAACCCTGAACATTGGAAGCTCGGAGGATCAGGGGTCGTAAGCGAGCCCTAAGGGTCCATGTGCCCAAAAATAGTATATCCTTTTGCTTTCAAAGGGTCCCTGCCTAGGTACTTAAAGGCAAAAAATATATCCCTTTAAGGTCAAACCCTAAGCCCTAAACCCTTAGGATAGGATCAATCTGGAAATCGAACTCCAGCAAGGCGCAGCTCGATGGAAGGAACAGGTTCGGCAAACTTGGCGACCCAAGGCCCAGAAATGGCCACCGGTATCTGCAACTCCAAGATCCACAGCCGGGTTTCGGTGTATGGGTGAGTCCGGCCCAGGGTTCAGGGTTTAGGGTTTTTGTTGAGTTAAGGGCCCCTAAACCCTAAACCCTAAACCCTAAAGAAACGCAGAAAAAGGGTTTTGGCTTTAGGGTTAGTTGGGGTTTCAGGTGAAAGCTTTCCTGAGACATGCCTTGTGGCCGTTTTGCGTCTTGATCCCCGCCATGGCCTCAGCCCACCGCGGCGTAGGGTTGAGGGTTTAGTGTCTGAGGGAACCCTAAATCCCTAAAACCCTAAACCCCTAAACCCTAAACCCCTAAACCCCTAAGCCCTAAACCATGAACAAATCCCCCCCATAGAGTCAGCAGGGCCTAGGGGTCAAGGTTCAAGGAGCTTCATCTCATCAAACTCTTAGAGATCTCTCTGCTAGGCCCGTAGACCTAAGAGCCCGTGGCTTCAAGGGCAGGTAAGTGGTCGCCAACTCAGCCGCCCCAGGCAACTCGGTTGTTGGTATACTGCACAGGAGAATGTCTCCGACTGCACAGTGAGAGCACAGAGGATCGGAGTAGGTTAGTCTTGAACTCCCAGGACTGCAAAATACTGCAACTACTGCTGCACACAGGGCTCAGGGATTATAAGGTTTTGGCTTTAGTGACTTTAGTGTTTGTAGTGCTTTGGCTTTAGGTTTCCGGGAAGGTGCCATCATGCTCAGCGACTTGCAGTGTTCGAAGCCTGGCTAGTCATGTGCTCTCAAAGTCCAGATCAGCTCGTGCAGATTTAGTAGGTATGCTGGTCTGCTGCCCTCATTTCCTACCTACTGCAGCGGCGGGATTGAGGGCAGATGGCCTGTCTCCGTTCGGCGCAGGTTCTTTCTTCCGCACCCGTAGCTTCAACCTATATTCCCTTGTTAAAAAATACGTAATCATGACAGAGGTGGGTCAGATGAAGGAACTACACGTCATCGTCTACGGACGAGATTCGGTTCGGACCTGCCAAAGCATTGCAGGTTCCAGGCAGCGCAAGCAAAATGAGTTAGCAATGCAATCCACTGCTTTGGGGTCGGGATTGACGGCAGCTCAGTGTTCGTGGTTTAGGACGTTTAGGATTTTTTAGGTTTCGTGATGTAGGGTGCAGGGCGACACTTCAGGATCAGGTTGTGAGTCTGCGGATTCCGTGTACTGCTGCAGGGCAGTTGCATGAGTTGCATGGTCTAGAATCCAAGTACGAGGCAGTCTCATATAAAAGCATAATTAATCGTCCCTTATCGCCCGAGCTCGTCGGCCCCTTCCTATAGGCCTGTATCCTTTCCGGTTCGATTTTATTAGATTCACCACCGGGTGTTTGGAGGGGCCTGCCAGCTGCTTCCTGCCACATGCAACAAACAAAGCTGAGATGAGCCTTCGGAACCACAGCTTCATCATTGAGCAGGTCAAAGCAAGCGTCCAGAAATGAGGGATCCGTAACATCGCTAGAAATGCGGGATCCGTCACGGAAGCCCTGAAGCCATATGCCCTGAAATCGAACCCGAGGCCGCGGGTCGAGCCGGAAGGATCCCTAGGGCTCCAAATAGCCCAAAGTAGGTCCTATTTATAGACTTTTAGGCCCCAAAGTAGGTACCATTTGCATACTTGGAGCCTTTGGGGATTTGTTAGTCGTATGGACTTGTACGGCTTAAGATTTGATACAGGTGTCCAGTTTCAGCTCCGAAAAAATCCAAACCCCGAAGCCTAACTAAGTGCTACGTGGAAACCTTCAGCCCCCAAATCTGCTGTAAATTCTTGTAGCGGTCATTTAGAATCTCTGTAAAGGCCTTACGAACCTTGGCAGACGACTTGTGGCACCTCTACAGAATCCGTGCAGGACCCTTGTATAGAGCTCAACAAAGCGCCCCGGAACCCTCCTATGCTGGGTTGCTGTTAAGGAACTGAAGTTACTACCAGGAGGAAAACCGCGTAATTGACAAAATATCCCTATTCTGGTCTCAAATTTAACCTTCTTAACAGAACCCTCTTGTCAGGTTATGGAGCGGCGAATGAGTTGGCAGCACTTACAGGCGCCCGGTTGTTTAGGGGTTCACTAGAGGTATAAGGATTCACAAGGGTTTGGGGTTTAGGGTTTAGGGTTTAGGGTAAGGGCGTACAAGGGTTGGGGGTTTGCATTGGTTTAGGCTTGTGAGATTTGTCCGGACAGATGCACTTGGAAGCTTGGCCAAGACGTACAGCTTCAGTGTAAGCACGTCAATCTAGGATCCTTCACATACGGCCTCGAACTTGGGATGGCCGCACCTGCCCTCCCTAAACCGAACCCTACACCCGAAACCCGAAACCCTAAACCCGAAACCCCAAACCCTAAACCCCAAACCCCTAAACCCTAAACCCCTAAACACTAAACCCGTTCATTCCACCGTCGGAGCGCGTGGCTCTCCGAAGACAAAGTCCTCGTCGATCCCCGAAGCTTTCGACCATGAGAACTGCCCTATTTAGGGGCTGAGTAGGTAGCCTTCAAGGGTTTAGGGTTCAGGGTTTAGGGGTTAGGGTTTAGGGTATGGGGTTTAGGGTTTAGGGTTTAGGGTTTAGGGCCTAGGGTTTAGGGTTTAGGGGTTTAGGGGTTTAGGGGTTTAGGAACCTCTTGAGCCTTACAAAACATAATCCTACTAGGCTTCAAAAGGTTTAACCTTTTTTTGGGAGAGGGTGCTCGGCCCCTAAGCCTAAACCGCAAGCCCCACAACAGCAACTAGCCTGCTCACTAGGGATTCTGCAGCGGATGCAGTGGAAAAGGCCCTGAAACGAAACTTACAGCAGCCCATATCTACAGGTTTGTTTAAAAATAAAAAACCTAAACCTATAGGATTTTCTAAAAGAAAAACCCAATGTTTTTTTCAAAAGCCCCCTGGCTGGTTTAGGGTCTAGGCCTCCTCTCTCAGGAACTTCACGCTCGTACCAGCAGCCAGAACCATGAGGATCCATGAGCCCAAAGTAGTGTCTACTTTGGCCCGAAAGTACCTATATAGGGTTTAGGGTTTAGGTGTCAACTTTGGC
The DNA here is from genome assembly GCA_905231915.1 of Symbiodinium necroappetens. Taxonomy (NCBI): domain Eukaryota; class Dinophyceae; order Suessiales; family Symbiodiniaceae; genus Symbiodinium; species Symbiodinium necroappetens. Next base: position 7,929 of record CAJNJA010008410.1, read on the forward strand.
CTGAAAGTACTTACAAAAGGGACTACTTGAATGCCCCCGATTGCAGGTTTTCCTAGATTAACTGTCGGCTTTATGCCTTTAATGCCAAAGTATGTACCATGTTGGTCCATGGACCCTCAGGGACAGGAGCACGCAGAACAAAGGAAACAAAGCTAAACGCCAAGGTCTCAGCGAAGCGGTTTGAGATTGAGGGAGGGTTTTAGCGTTTGGGGTCTTAGGGTTCAGGGGTTTAGGGTTTCTGGGTTTAGGGTCTAGGGTTTAGGGGTGCAGGGTTTCGGGTTTAGGGGCTTAGGGGTTTGGGGTTTAGGAGTTCCTGAGGCCGTGGATTCGACTGCTTGATGTGGGACGAGCGAATGTAATTAGGGGACTTTACGGTTGGAACAGGGTTCCGGGGCATTTCTGGTGCTAGTTAGTTATAGTAAGGAACCCTTGAAATAATGTTGGTAATGAATCTGGCTTCCGCACGAGTTTGGGTTGAAAGTTCCACCACAAGTACTATGTCTGTCTGTACTACAACTATGCTTCCATTAATATCCAGGGTTCAGGGTGTAGGGTGTTGCAGCTATACACTTCTATCAATATCCAGGTGTTTTTTTTGCCTCGGTCCTCCCCTAAACCCTAAACCCTAAACCCTACACCTCGTTCAATCCCAACCGCGAGAAGAACTTTAGCTATGGACTTTTTCTCCTTTGGCCCTGTATGTACCCCAAAGTCCGAAGATGAAAGCTCAGGGTTGACGGGTTGTGGGGTTTAGGGTTTAGGGGTTTAGGGGTTTAGGGGTTTAGGGTTTAGGGGTTTAGGGGTTTAAGTTTAGGGGTTTCGGGTTTAGGGTTTCAGGATGGGTTGTGGGGATACGGTGCTGTCGCAAGCAGGAGAAGCTGAGCGAGTTGGAAGAGCAGCCGACACCTGAGACAGAGTTTCGGGTTTAGGGTTTAGGGTTTATAGGAGACGCAGACACCCAATTCCCTCGACTTTCTGTGCTTCTTGAGATTCTAGTACAAAAGCTGGATTCCTCTTCGAGGACTGTTGAGGGCCACTGCAGCTCGAGATTGGCATCTGCTTAGGGCTACTGAGCATTCCACGGGGCCTGAAAGCGGCATTCTAACCCCTTTAGGGTTTAGAGCTTTTAGGGTTTAGGGTTTAGGGTTTAGGGCCTCGTCCTTCCATTTCGGCAAACCCCTCGATGTGCAGAGAGCCCTACACAATAAGTGCATACATAAATGGAGTATGGCTGTTTCAGCATTCCGGGACCTGGAGACCGATCCTGTATTCAGGGACACCGTTTAGGATTATTGGGGTTCAGGGTTTTGGGTTTTGAGGTTCGGGGTTGAGGGTTTCCTGGTTAAGCTCGTTATGGGTCAGCTGATGGTTTATGAGTTTCAGGTAGCCCTGTCAAAGCTAGGCTTTTCATCCAGAGCATATAAAGAAGCTCTATTACGCACAGGTTGGCCTCAGCCGGACATCATGGCATCGGATCTACTATGGCTATAGAAGAAGGCTCTTTATCAGCAAGTTCGGTGATGTCCAGATTTGTATCGTTTATGTTTTTAATCTTGCCTGACAGTGCCATGCAGCACACTGCATGCTTAGAAGGGTTGAGCTCATGCACGACTAGATGGCGTGAAGATGTCAACAAGGCAAGCCATACAAAAACCAAAACAAACCCTGAACCCTTATCCCCTAACGCCCTAAAAACCGAGCAGCAAGTCTAACCTGACAAGCCATCGTCGGCAGCCTGGTAAACCCAAAACCCTTGAGAACCCTAAACGCTAAATCCTAGCCACCCTGGCTGCGTGGAACGATCGAGGCTACACGCTCAGCAAAATCCTTCGAGTTCCTCCTGCGAAAGCTCAGGGAACGACCAGGATCGGGCCGTAGTGGGGCTTTACTGTCTGTTATCAGGTTACAGGTCTTGAAGGGTTGTTTGTAAGGTTGTATCGGTCTTATACGGTTTTGACTTGTTGCAGGCTGTTGTTCATGTGACGATGTTGTGCAAAGGTATTCCACGGCGTCTACATGGGCTCCACACGGGGTTTATATATGGGGATCTATGGGGATTTAGGTGTTGGTCTAAGGGCTTTCTCGTTGAGGAGTTTCGGTATCAGGGTCAGGGATTTGGTTAAATACTTGCATGTCGGTCTTCGGGACTTGCAAGGTTCGCGATAGCTGGTTGGTGTGGTGGACTGTTCGGCCACATGGGTAGTCCTCGGTTCTTTCGGGTCCCTGTTAGGGTCCTTCTCATAGGGGTGCCCTTTTAGGGTCAAAGGGACCCTAATTTAGAGAACTACTGACATGCACAGCTGGCTAGAAAGCAGTGGGAAGTCCGGAACGCAGACAGTCGTCGCAGCAGTAGAAAACTGCCTTCTCTGCCAGCTATGCTTTGCTAACCCACGAACAGGACACCGGGATAACGGGCACTGCTGTCTAGGGTTTGGCGGTCAGTTACTGCAAGCTTGACAATTAGAACAATTCTTCACGCGTCACCGCGTAACGACCTCACGGAGACGGAAGGCTACCCTTTGTACAATAATTTAGGGTTTAGGGGTTTAGGGTTCCCTAAACCGTACCAGGTTAGGCTCAAGGAATACTATGTCTCCAGTGAGATATTTTTGCGTCTGCCCGTACGATATCTGCAGACCTCTCACGCAAACTCTTCGGAATTCTGAGCCCTTGCGCTTAGATTCTTGTGGTCACTACACTTCAGGAATCCATGAGAGGCGTACCCTGGACCCTGAACCCAAGACTCTTATTACTCAAATCCTAAACCCAACCCTAAGCCCTAAACCCTAGACCCTAAACCCTAGACCCTAAACCCTAAACCCTAAACCCAAGCCCTATACACCGAGCAGGATGAAGATGGGCCATTTCAGCTCGACTCGCCTCGCAAGTCAGAGGCGCGCGATCTGCCTCTGCACAGAGCTACCCATAGGCTCCATAGTAGTTCCTTTTATGTTTAGGGCTTTAGGGTTTAGGGTTTCAGGGTTAGTGTCTAGGGTTTCAAGGTTTAGGGCTTAGGGTTTAGGGTTTAGGGTTTAGGCTCCATAGTAGTTCCTTTTAGTGGTTTATATTTTGGATCCTTTAAGGCAACCCCAAAAAGGAACTACTATGGAGCCTCTGGGTAGGTACACCTTATGTCAGGGGCCCTTACGATAGAGACCCCTGTAGATTTTAATGTGTTTAGGGACGAGGATACCACAATTTCCTAAATTTCCTGCTGCTTGCCAGGCTTTCGGGGTGTCAGAAGCCCCGGTTTAGGGTTTAACGTTTGGGGTTTAGGGTTTAGGATTGGAGTTTACAGTTTAGGGTGATGTAGACTGCTGCTCAATAACACCGCTCCCTTTTACAGAGTTTGTCAGGGTGATCTTAGACATTAAAGGAAGGAGGATATAAAGTCAGGTCTCTACATTGAGATCTTAGGGTCTATGCTCAAATCCTGAAACCGAAAATGTAAGCCCTTAAAAAACAAAAAGGCACACACACGCACACACACACTAGCCAACTAGTTGATCTCCTACCCCCCAAGCCCTAAACCCCAAATGCTTAAAGCCTAAAGCATCAAAAGGCTTGAGGCTGTCTGAGACTGAGGCCAATGTGCCTCAAGACAAAGATGCTCCGTTCCAGCTGGGCTCAGCAGAGATACCGGAGGCCATTGGAGTTCTAGAGTCTGGCGTTTTCAGGTTCTCCAACCCTCTATGCCCAAAACTCTTGAATCCAGTCGTCGGTTTTGCCTTGCCGTGCTGTTTCTGGGATTTGCAACGAGGTAGCAAAGGTGGAGGAAATTGATGTAGCTAGTGCACTTGCCTCTATGCTTTTGAAGGGAAAGGTCTTCCGTCCAGCGTTTCAAAGCGCGGCTCAGCTGCCTTTCTGTTTCCGGGAGTGTGCAAAGTCAGCAGATGTTTGCTGTTTGCTTCCAGGGGTATAGGGTTAGGGTTTACGTGCAGATCGAGCTCCGGATGCTGAAGTCGTGAGATATGCATACTAAGTTGTGCTGGGTCGTGACAAGGACACGTTTGAAGCTTTTGGGTTTTCAATCAAGCAGACCTATACCAATCCCTGAAAGTCCAAGTGCTCCTTGTTGTAGGACTTTTAGTCCTTTCTGCGTACCAAAACCCATAAATAGGTACTACTTAGGGAATTCATAGCTACTTTTGTGTTGTGATTGCGGTTTAGGGCTGGGGGATTAGTTAGACTCGCTCCCAGACCTAAACCTGAACGGATCCTATCCCCAAGCCCCAACGGTAGACCCGAAACAAAGGCAAACCCTACTCTACCCCAAACTCCGAAGTCCAAAGCTAAGAAGCAGGGAGGACCCAACATGACGTCCCGGTCTTGAACGCAACCGCGAAACTTAAAAGTAGCTTTCAACTTCGAAGTGGTTGTATAAGGCAACCCTAAACCCTAAAGCCCTAAACCCCTAAACCCCTAAAACCCCTAAACCCTAAAGGCAGGGTCCATTTTAAAGGGGCTCTCTCGACATGAACTTCGAAGTGCCTTTTGACTCCGTTTCCTGTCATGGAGCCCATGGGGGCTTCTTTCAGAACCCTTAACTTACCCTAACCGCCCAGGTACCTACTATATAGGGCCCTAGGGGCTCTAGTACCCTATATAGTAGGTACCTGGGAGGTTAGGGTTAACTTAACCTGATATTTAGGCTTTAGGAACTTTAGGCTTCAGGGTTTCGGGTTTAGAGTTTTAGGGTTTTAGGGTTTTAGGGGGCTTAGGGTTTGGGGTTTAGGGTTTCACGAAAAAAGGTAAACTTGAGAATGTTCAAGGCAGTCAAAATTGACAGGACGAGTTGCAAACGCTGACTACTGTACTCTCTCTATAAACTCGACTCCAAAAACTGAATATGTGTAGTTCTCGAAATCATGGTCCCTTGTAGGAACCCCAAAAGAATGTGGCACCCTGATAAAAGGGATCCGTATTTAGAGAACCGCCCATACATCAACAATCCCCCTTGCAGGCTTTGCAGAAGTCGCTGCTGCCTTTGGAGGCGAGCTCAGACACTTCCTACTTCCTACCCGCGCGAAGTTGTCATGATGAGGGTTAGGGTTTAAGGTGTTGAGTTTCAACTGCCGAACCTACCCAGTTCCTTTTTGTCGTTTATATTTAGAATCCAATAAGGCAATCCCAAAAAGGAACTACTTAGGGGCCTCTGGGTACTTACTATCTCCATTGGGCCCCGAAGCTGGCAGATAGGATCTGACTCAGCGCGCACTGTCACGCAACGTGGAGATGTTCGGACAAGTTGTCAGACTAGGTGCTGAACCTGGCGTTCACAAGCTTAAGAAATACTCGATGGTCTGCTGTTCCTATTGACTCGATCCATCATCGAAGCCTTTGGGCGCACCATACTTCAAACCCGAGCTGTTCTTAACCAGGATCAGGTTGTGTCGGGTTTTGCAGCATTGCACCCCTGTGAGTCTGTGAGCTGCAGGAAGACTTTTGTTGCGCGGTCGTTGGTTAGCTTCAATATGGAGTCTTTCAGAGCGCATGAAGTCTTTCGGAGCAGGCACTTTGAAGCCTAGGAATTATGCGTCCGACTGCAGCATGAAGGTTTAGAGGTCTAGGGTTTAGGGCCAGTCAGATGAGCTTGTTTCGAAGTCCACAAACTCTTGCCTCCCCCATTGATGTTTCGTGCCACAACTGATGTATCTTACTGTTGTTGCTCGCCTATCCTAAGACGAACACCAAGAGCAAGACTCAGATTAAGATCAGTGCCTACGCTAATACTAGCACCAGGACGAATCGCCAATAAATCTGTCCACTGCTCCTGCTGCCCTAAACCCAAAACCCTAAACCCAAAAACCTAAACCCAAAACCCTAAACCCTAAACTCTAAACCCTAAACCCGATTATGATAGTGACGCTGATGGCAGTACTGGCAGTCACGCCAAGGATGGTGATGGTCGTGATGATGCCACAAGCATGAGTTGGGTAATGGTTGATGAGGATGCTGTGATTACCATGATGATGACGGTGATCTTGTGTGTGAAAAGGGTACGACTGCCGTGGATATGATGGAGAGTTGCTGAGTGTGTCTTTCGTCGCACTTTCCCTGCTATTCCTCAACAGGTTTTCGCGTGTGTATGTTTGCGTTCTACTCGCAGAATGGTCCGCCTTCACCATCCAGCTGTGTGCATGGGCTCACCACTTGATGGAGAGTCGCACCCCGTGCCGCAGCATTTCGCTTGCCAGGTGGACCAGAGACTTTATCTTATAGACTTACAAGCCTGGCATGTTCTGAGTGTGGTAAGATGGTATACCTGAAACCCCACGAAAAATCTCAGGGGCCTGCTAACGATCTTCCCGAAGCAGCGTACTTGGAAGGTTTCCAACAGCCCCCAGACAGCCACATACCCACCTTCCTGAAAATTTGCGCGATGGCAACTCCGAAGACCAATCACCACTGAAAGATTTTTGGGTAGGGCATTTCTAGTTTCAGACCTTGCTGCGGACCATGGCGTGGCGACGAGTTTTCCCAGCATGGCATCGTACTTTTGCCTGAGTCCAGTAATCGTTCAGCTGCCAACATGTCGTTTGCAAAAGGCTTAGCTAATTACTATATGTTGGGTTGCTATGTTTCCTGGTCCTGTCATGTTTCTGCTATTGCCCAACGCAGTACTGTCCACAAATAGTACACTCTTCTTTTGCATAAACCCTGCACCAGTCCCGAAGCATTGTGCAGTGCAGGCAACGAGCTCGGCTTATGCAGCAGATGTTGATAGCTATATTGTGGTATGTTATATGGTTTTGAAGTAACATACAATCTATTCCACTATTCTAGTATGTCATATTTCATTATCATCTATTAAACCCTAAACCCTACACCCTACACCCTATTCGATTTTGGGGCAGCACTCGTAATGCAAGTCCGAATGCCTTCCCGAAGCCTGGAGCACCAAATCCTGGGGAGGCCCAAGCCCTATAGACCTTAAACCTAAAGGGTTTAGGAGTTTAGGGTTT
>CAJNJA010008411.1:427-15456 GCA_905231915.1 Symbiodinium necroappetens
CCGGGGACCGCCAACGTTAGGAAACAAAAAAAGTGGGGGCCCGCCCCAAGGTCATCAACAAAAACAGCCAAGCCCTGAAGGCCTTGAACCCCCTACAACCCTAAACCCTGAAAAAAAAAAACAAGCAAAAAGTGCCGCAGGAGCCGCAGATGCAGATGTGGCAGGGCGGGGAGACAATCCTCAGCTGGGCTGGTGCATTCCTTTTGGGGGATCTTCTTACTCGTCCTTTAACGGGGGTCTAGGGTTTTGGGGTTTTGGGGTTTTTTTGTTTTTAATCGCCCCTTTTCCATCAGCCCGAAGGAGTCCGAAATGCCAGTCTGGGGGTTTTGGGGTTTAGGGTTTAGGGTTTATCAGGGTTCGGGGTTAGGGAGTGTCAACTCTTCGCTTTCTCCTTTGAGGTGCAGCGCGCCAGGATTCAGGCTGAGGAAAGGCTGCCTAGGACTATGCAAACTATGCCTGTGCACACAGTGCAGGGTACATGACTGGGCCAAAAAAACCTGCGAAAGATGCCTGAAGTTGTAGGGTTGAAGGGTGTTCATGCGGTGGCGATTTCGGGTCGTTGAGAGGTTTATCGTTTCGGAGGACCTCTGGACTCAACACATTCCGGAGCTTATTGTGTGCCCCTGTCTCCAGGAAGTGAACTACAGCTCGAAAGGTTTGCGTTTCGGGCTTTACGGGCCATCACACACAAGTGACAAGCGCCATAATCAAAGAGAAGGCGACCAAGAATGAGCTTTGCAACTTCAACTTGTCAGCAACCGCTGTGTAAAACCCATTCAGACTATTTTGCACTGGTTTGTCTGGAGGGTCTTCGGCTCGGGGGGGTGAAGGATGAGGTACGGGCAGGCCTGAAACCCTGTGCCCGGATAAATGCAGGCAGGCATCTCGCACCATTTGCCCATCTGTCTCTTGTCCTTTGCATATCAAAGTGGGGTTTGGCATCTTTGGTTGTTTGGGCTGTTTTTGTGACCTTCTTGAAGAATTTTGAGGCCAAGTTAGCTCCCTTGTTCCACAGCAATCCCTGCACTGTATAGACTTTTGGCTGGAAGGTGGCGCTCTCTATCTCGCGGGCTCAGAAGTCTGTCCTGTGGGAGCAGTATAAACAAAAAATAAAAGCCTGAAGGTCTAAGGACATTTCGAAGCCGTGTGTTGGGGCGAAAAGCTTTACGGGGTCCAGGGTGGTTTGGGGATCACAGCCGTCTTAAATCTTTCTTTCCAGGCCAACCCTAGGAAAACTCAACCCAGTCGTCCCTGCCAAAGGCGCCTGGCATCGGTCACAGTTCACCAGGCAATCTGCATCCAGCCTCAACTTTTTGGTTTCTCCTAGGGTTCCCTTGCAGAGACTTTTTTTTCCCCAACACCCGATGGAAAACAGAAATGCCTGGGGAAGACATCTTGCCGTGGCACTACCCATGAGAGTGGTAGCAGAGCGAAGCTCTTTCTGAAGAGGATCTTGGGGAACTGGTGGTGATGATGATTGCCACGGCAACGCATGTGTGGTTGAACCCCACAGAGACCAACCTTTGCAGTCATCACCCCGAACACCATCATCGAAACCTTAAACCCTAAACCCCTAACCCCCTAATACCCCTAAAACCCCTAAAACCCCTAAACCCTAAAACCCCTACCCTTCTTCACCTCCATTGACATTCCTCTCGCTCTACACAGCGCCGCCCCTGACGGGTTCGCAGGTGGGGCCTCAGGATGTCTTGTCGGGCCTCCCGGAGTGGGTTCTTATGGGTCTTCCTTTTTAAGGCCTTAAGGCTTTAAGGGTTTAGGGTTAGGGGTTTAGGGGGGGTTCTTGTGGGTCTTCCTTTATGGTTTGCCTTTATCATCATCCGACCCTCGTCCTCCAAAGCTCAATCATTAGCAGCCTGGCAGCTCCTCGAATTTCAGCCGATCCTGCAATACCGGATTTTGTGAACTCTTGAAGTAGGGGGGGTCGCAAAGCAAGGGCAGTCTCATGACGATCCCACTACTCAGGCTCTACGTCATTTTTGAAGCTCCCAGGTGGCCACTTGCATATTCACGTTGCTGCAAAGCTAGGAACAGGACGCACAAACCACATGCTTCCGTTCGTTGGTGCTTTAGGCTTTCGGCATTGCATCCGCCAATTCGCCCCCCTTGGTTTGAAAGGCGTTCAGGCTGTCCCAAGCTTGCACATCTTATGCCCAGGGCATCCTTAAGGGAGCAGGACAACGAAAAGACTAGATCCCCTGAGTGCCACTTTGCATGATCGTGTGTTGCGCCATTTTGGAGGTCTTGTTGCGCCACGACATTAGTGAATTCGGGCGTGGGAATCCTCAAGGGGGGTCTCAGTAATGTATAAAGCTATGAGCAGACCCCTAGAACCGAATAGAACTGCGAGAGAGAACCCATTTCAAAGCCCCTATTGCAAGCCCCGTGTCCCGGCACCTCAAGAAGTGCCTGTGTAGTGGGAATGCTGCCAGCGGCTTTCACCTTACTTGAAGGCTCATCGTTTTAGGGTTACAGGGTGAACGATTGAATACTGTTGTCCCGGGCTTCGGACAGCATGCAGGGTCGTATGCAAAGATCCAACATAGTCAGGGTACCATCGGCAATAATGACAATCTTGCAGATATTATCGGCAGCCAACCGATATGGACAGAAATATTAGCAGCTATCAGCAGCAATAACGAAAGCAGATAAGGAAAGCAATACTCTACTCTAGGCCGAACATACTTGAAGGCTATGATCTGCGGCTTTGCAAGGACCCACGTGAGAGACGATGCAGGGTTTGGCGGTGTAGCATGGAAGGTTGAACCATTCGGAGACCCTCAAATCTCACATCCCCCGCACGTTAGGGTCCTCCACTATGAAAGCCTCAACTAGACTATTACGGAACCCGAAGGACGAGTAGTGAGTTACTACTCAGCCGCTATGCTGGGTGATCGCTCAAGTAAGGAGCATTCCCGAAACCAGAAGTGCTTTCGCCGCCAGCCACCATCGCCTCGGCAGACCCTGAAACCACAAGTTAAAACACGGCCCAAAAACATCCTGAACCCAAAACCTTCAAAGCCTCGACCCTGAAGCCGTCAATCCTCGTAAACCTCAGCCTTCAACCCTACAGCCGTTTGTTTACGCTTGAGTGGACCTCGCCCGGCCAGGTTAACCCTACAGCCTTAAAGCCTGATCCCTGTAGCTAAAATACCGAACGGCTGGCCTGTTCCTCCGTCGGTACAGAGAGGACCAAGTCCTTGAACGCTGGCAAGGCTCACGATTCACGAACGTTCAGGACCTGGGGGCTTAGCATTGTTTTCCTGCCGGCTTCTCTGACTAGGTCCAAGTCGCACTGCAGGGAATCTGCTGAAACGTGGGGGCGAGAGATGATGAGGCTAGCACTTCAGGCTAAGATCTTCGGTTTTGCATGTGGGTTTTCCTGCAAAGGGTTTAGAATACCCACTATTAGGATCGTTTTTTGCACATTCCAAGCCAGCGGTTCCGCAGCAAAACCGCGTACAGCGCTTGGCGCAAGACCTATATCATGACTCGGACCAGACAAGGTATCCAGCCTGCCTCGCAACTCGAACACTCAGCAAGCTAAACCGCGACTCCCGAACTTCTAAGACAGATCTGGAGGCTCTTCATCCCGTAAAGCATCCAGGACTATGAATGTAGGGGACCAGCAAGAGCTGGCCATGCCTTTGTGCAAAATTCGGGCGAGGAGCGAAACAAATCAAACCTTGACCCCCAACACCCTCAGCCGAAACCAAAACCCAAAGCCCAAACTATGAACCATCCGGGATGCTGTACCTACCAAAAAACACTGAACCCCAAAGGCCGATCTCAGACTCTAGGGCAGCTGATGTGTAGAATAGGGTGTTCGGGTTGTCACATGTTGTGCTGAACAAAGGAAGCCAAAGCCATAACGTATCACAACATATTCAGACATCTATAGTCGACTCCAATCCGAAACCGAGGCTCCGTGAACGTCTCGGGTTTGGCCTTAATGTGGCCACAGACCTGACGCTAGTCAGGCTGACTGGGTTTAGGCCCTGGAGTTCTCAAACCCAACAGGGGCGAACACCGAATCTTCCCGATGAGGCCCCACTTTGAGGTCTGGGGTTTCGGGTTTAGGGTTTAGGGTTTAGGGTTTAGGGGGGCTGGGGTTCCGGGTTCCGGTTTGGAGGGTCGTCGCGCGGGAGCCTGGAGATGAGGGGTTCCGGGCCAGGGGACGGCGGGGTTCGAGGCTACCGGCGAGAAACCCTAAACCCTAAACCCCCAAAAAAAACCAAAAACCTGAAACCCTGCAGCTTCCTCTCAAGGAACCCGAGGCCCGAGGAGAGGGCTTCGGCTTTGTACTTTTTTTATGCAGACTGATGACAGATGCAAGCCTTTTCCACAGGCTTGAACTAAGCTCGCCCGGCGCAGATGCAAGCCTAAACCCTAAACCGAAATTAGGGCAGTTTAGGGTTCAGGGCTCAGGGCATACAGATGCAGGAAGGGAGCCCTCAGGAAAGAATACTACCAAGGATTCGGGCGCCTTTTTTTTCTCTTTTGGAGTTTCCGGAAGTTGGTAATAAGGCCTCCAATTACATGCAGACTCCTCTAAACTCCTTCCTGCAGAAGCCTTCTGAAGGACCCATGGTCATGACCAACAAGTTTTGCCCCCAAACCGCGAACCCCAGACCATAGCCAATGAGAGGAAGACTGTCAACACCCGTGACCATAATATAAGCAAACCATGATGTTCAATTGCTCTTTGCCCTTCGAAATGATGCCTGAGGAACAACTGGAAGCAGAAGCAAAAAAACAGTGCCTTGCACTGCAGATTCTCCACCAGCTGGCCGGCAAAGACTTCGCGAATAAGAGGCTGCTCGAAGCTGCCTAGCCTGCCATGGGTTTAGGGGAATTAGGGTTTAGGGCCAAGTTTAGGGGCTTAGGGTTCAGGGCTTAGCGTTCGGGGCGGTGGCTTGAGGCTCTGGACCTTTGGGTTTTTTTTTCGGCTTGCGGTGTTATCCTCCCTTCTTCAGCAACCAGGCCCCAAAAAAAAGATAGACCGAATAGACACTCCTATTGGCTATCTAAGTATCTTAAAGGCTTGAAAATTAGACTTCTGAGCTTATAACACATGCGCGCGATCCACAACAAGGTTTCTATGGCACTGCTCCCACGCACCATGCCCGAGATCCTGATGGCCCTAGAGCTCAAATAAAACCTGTTTGGACAGCTTCGGGCTCCAGGGTTTGGTGGTTTCAGATGTGGGTGAAAGCAACCGCCAATCCCGTAACCGTAGACCCTGCAACCGAAGCCCCCTAAAGTCCCCGAAATCCTTTTTTGAAACCGGACTTGATGACTGCCAGCACTGCCTTCTCTGCCGTTCTTCAGCCGAGGCCCGAAAACGTCAGCACACTAGCACTCCAGGAGTCCCCGAAATCCTAAACCCTAAACCCTAAACCCAATAAACCCTAAGCCCAATAAATCCTAAACCCTAAAGCCCCGGAACAAAAGCAAGCAAGCCAAGGCAGACTTCTCAAAGACGAAGCGGATGGTTTCGGTGACCTCTGAAGCCAGTGCAAACTGTACTATTGAGGCTTAAGGTTTACGCTCTCACAACTCGGACAAGGCTTAAGGTTTAGGGTTTGGGATTAGGCTGGGTTTCGCGGAGCTGCAAGACTAACCTGCTCTTGTCTTGAACGGCCATGAGAAGCTAAAGCTGCTTACATCGATCAAGCACAGAAGTAAAAAGCCTGAAAAGTTCTGCTACTGTCGATTTTCATCTTGACCAACTACCCCCTACACCCCAAGCCCCTAAATCCAAACTGTATTGCAGAACCCCGATAGAAACCTTGAAAGAAAAGTGTTAGACAAAGCCAAGCAACATCCTGCTGCTCTCCAGATCCTCGACGCTTCAGAGCGCACAGCAACAAACTCTGTCGAAAGACGGGGGGAAAGGTCAGGATTTCGGGATTGGGGTTTTGAGTTTAGGCTTGGGGTAGGGGTCTGGGACGGATTCGCCAGGACAACATGCATCCTCAGCAGACATTCACCATAGACGTCGCGACCGCTCACACCTTCATCACGTCGTCATCACTATCACTGTCGCACCGCAAGGGTTATCGTCGTCAGCATCAGCAACGCGGTTCGGTTTGCACCACGTCTGCCGATGTTTCGCCCGCATCAGTTCCTGATGTTCGGCATTGGAAACTGGTTATTCTTGAGACATGTTGCAAAACGCATGGTTTCCGCACTGCCTGACTGTCTAGCTGAGGGCCGGGCAATGCGAGTTCAGGGTTACGTGCGTTTTTGCCTTGAGCTTTGAAAGCCCCTAAGCCTAAAGCCAGCTTATTGTACAAAGAAGCTCACAGAGGCAAAAACACTGTAAATAAGTTGATATTACCGTTCTGCTTGGTGTTTTCTCTTGTTCTGTCATGTTTCTTTGTTGTGCCCTTCTTTCTTCAGGTCTTCCTGTTATTTGCTCCTTCTTCCGGGACTGCAAGTTTTTTTTGCAAAGTTCTGTCGATCTGTGTCGTTATTAGATCATGTAGCTTGTTCTTCTGGCCTTCTTTCTGTACATGTTTTCCTTATGTCGCTCTCTCTTTTGAATGACGTCTGCATTTAGTTTGATCTTTCTGTCATTCGTCCTTCCTTTCTTTCTGTCTGGGCCGGGGGTCGCAACATCCATTCATGTGCCCCAAAACACTAATGTTTGCAGCATTTCTGCTTCTCTGTACAACATACTAAAGGTTCTGGGCTCCAGGAGGTTACAAATATCGCCACTTAGGGTTGGAAGTCAAGATAGCAACAACAAGGACGCAACCACCCCCACTCGACCCCACCTTCCCAACAAACCCTCCAAACGAAAACGTTGCGGGCAAGAACGCGCTACCTAAATCCGCCCCACTGTCAAACCTGCAAACCTATTATCACCAGCAGCAGAAGAGCCAAACCCTGAATTCTGCAGCTCTCTTGGTTTGGGCATCCTGGTCTCTGCTGACGAGCAGCGGTAAATGTCTGGGAAACTTTGCAGCATGTCCCAGATGTCCTCAGCCGACAGTCATGAGGAGAGAATCCATGAAGTACCAAACCCAAGCATGCGTCTACTTGTGAGTCTTCGTGTATGTATCTGCCCACAAACCAAAAGCTCTGAGCATGTCGAAGCATGGCACTGGTATGTGATAGCAGAAACGTCTGCGGGTCTTGATGGCCTGCCAGACAAGGACATCGTGACGTTGAAATGACTGCATGGAAACACATTCGGCACAAGCCCAAATTTCACTGTCTCCGGCCGGCATCGCTCTTTGTCCCTCTCTCGATTCGTAGTTTTGCTTCCACACGCACACAGACAGACAGACACAGACATACACGCAGAGACACACAGACACAGAGACACACACGGACCTGTACACACACAACTCGCGCCTCTGACAAAACCACCGTCCGAGATAAGATTCCTTGGCAGCGTCCTTCCTCACAACATGCCTCCGTTGGGAACGCAGTGTGCTGAAACCACTGACAAGCCAACAGCCTTCAAACCTAAACCCTGCACCCGAAAGTCTTTAGTCCCAATGCCGAAGGCTTTGAGTCGTAAGGAGACGATTGCCGAGCTGCGGTGTTGGGATGGCGCGTCATCGACATCTTTGCGACCTATTGCAGGCTCATCTAGATTTGTTGGCAACCAGAGGCCTCATTGCTGGCGCCTGGAATATGAAACACCCGAGGTGTGTAAGGCTTGCGGCCCATGGCGTCCAGATTCTGTCAAAGGTTTCGGCTCTCGCAACTCACACAGGTTTAGAAGTCCGTGTAGGTCTACCGGCACTTAGGGTTTGGGGCTGCTCTGCAGAAGGAAGAATTCAAAGAAAAGACTACCCCTGCAATCTAGACGAAAGCTCCACGGTTGGCCCCGTGTTCCCTTCATAGGACCTTCCAGACAAGAGCACCAGCTAGCATCGGATACCTCGAGGGTTTGGGTGTGAAGTTTCTGCTGGATCGTCGGACTTTGCACACAAGTGTGGCCCTACTACGTTTATGCAATTTTGGTCGCTTCTATCTCTACGCCCCCCCCTCTACCGGGCTTAGACTTCCACGTCTATCCATCTTAAACATGGAAGCCGAGAAGCCTTAAGCCCCAAGGCTTCGGGTGCCCTGCCTGGCGCTGGAGGAGCTCTACAAGCTTCGTGCCAAACTCGAAGTCCTGCGCACGGCTCTTCGGATTCGAGGCTTTCTGCCTATCTCTTACTCCTAAGCCCTAAGCCTAGGGCCCTAGACCGAATGCTGTTGACCATATTTTTTTCGAACCAGGAGCTGGGACACATGCGTGGAATAAGCTGCACCCTTTTGCAAGAGGCCTCGCTGTCCAGCAGCCCGGCCCAAACCCTAAACTCTAAACCGATCCTTCCTAAACCCCAAACCCTAAACCAGGACGGTACAGTAGGCCTTAAACAGTCCATCCTCCTGGTCGACCTTGGAGGGGTTGTCCTCAGATCGTTTTTGATGAGAGGCTTGGGACTCTAGAAGAGGCCAGGGTTTAGGGTGCAGGAGTCTTGCAAAGTTTCTGGCCCAGGCGAGCTTTATCAGGGTCCTCTACAAGGCTCTCTCGGGGCTTAAGGTTTTGGCTTTAGATTTAGAGGCTCGTGTTCTTTTGCATTGTGATTCTAAGTAGGAGCCTTCCAAAAGCAAGTGAAGATTGACCCTAAACTCTTTTCTGCAACTGGCCTCCAATGTCACGCCAGGCCTAAAGCCCTAAATCCCTAGATCCCAAACCCTCGACTCTCATCGTACAAGGTGGAAGGGCTCGGGCCATCAGTTCGTGCTCCTCCTAAGGGCGGGGCCTTTAAAGAGAGAGGGGTTCGGGGTTCGATCTTACCTGCTGACGGTTTGGAGACTACTGGTTCCCCTGTTGGGGTTATATTCTAAACATGATCATTGTTAATCCTTATTGGGTTGTAGTATAACAAGGACCCAGACTAGGGCCTTAAGGATCTGGAAGCTCGAGGGGCTGAAGATGACTGCTTGGCCATGGGGCTTTTGACCACTGCTAGAGCCACTCTTGTGAGGGTTCTTACGGTTCCTTTACTCGCCACAGTCCTGCAATTCGTGCTGCAAACGGTAGATGCTTTGCTTGTGGTCGCGATGCTTGCGATGATTGTCTCGCGAATACTGTTATCAACACCAACGCTACAGTCTGGACAGTGCCTGTTGCGATGATGGCGGTGACCTCTTTCATTGATTCACACTCGAATGTTACGGCGCCCAGGAGGTTATCTGAGGTTATTAAAAAAACCAATCCTTTCGCAAGGTCTATACGGTAAAATTCATAAAGTAGTTTAGGATGGCTTACAAGCTTCCGAGTTTAGCCTTCAGAATTCCAGGCTTTTGCAGCCACGGCTTGGATCATCCACCAAGGACAACTTCAAATGCAGACCACTGATTTAAAAACCACAGGGGCGTTCTTTACATTCAGCCTCTAAGCCTTAACATCAGGATCCCTTAGCTGATTTGGGGAAGGGGGCCCGTTGATCAGAGCACTTCACTCTGCAGAATATCGAGCCTGAAAGCCTACACCCTTGCTGATCGAGGGTTTGCCCGGGGATTTCACTGGCATTTGCATGTGTGGGGTAGGAGAGGGGCTGCTACGATCGAAGCTGTAGACCGTTCGAACCTACATTACGCTCTCACAACTCCGACAAGCCAGGCGAGGTCTATCAGGTGTTTACGTCGCAGGGATTCTGTATTCATAACGGGCTTGACTTAGAAAATCCAAAGTTCAAGTGATTAACGTCACTGCGCAAGTCAGGGCTTAAGGTCTAATGTTACCGTGGCATTGCTCTCCCCTAAAACTTACTACTTTTTCTGCTGCTCCTACTGCTACTCCTCCTCCTCCTCCTCTGCTTCCTCCTACTACTACTATTTGAAGCATTACGTTGCAGTTGGCGACTCCCTTCAT
Source organism: Symbiodinium necroappetens (assembly GCA_905231915.1). Taxonomy (NCBI): domain Eukaryota; class Dinophyceae; order Suessiales; family Symbiodiniaceae; genus Symbiodinium; species Symbiodinium necroappetens. The sequence continues at coordinate 10,335 of CAJNJA010008411.1, forward strand.
GACCACTACTAACATGCCATTACTGCTCTTATGGCAGGTGTGGTCGCTGCATATAGAACTGCTACGCATGTCTGGACTAAGACGTCCGAGCATCCTTCAGACGCAGCTTGAAAGAGAACAGCCTCCATATAAAGGCGTCGGTCAGGTACAAGCCCTGAATAAAGCTGTTCATGTAGCAAGTGTTGTTCCTTGGTGGGCTTCAGGCTGCTTGCGTCGGAGATGCCAAAAGTCGTCACTGATTCTACTACTACTACAACTACTACTACTACTACTACTACTAGTACTACTACTACTACTACTACTACTACTACTAGTAGAACCACCACTACTGCTGCTGCTGCTACTACGACTACGTCGTTTTATGAATCACTCCCAGGTGTCGTGTTCTGCAAGCCCACGTGCGGCGGCTGATGCGACACGGCCACCGTGCCCTCCGTAGGCAGCGTCTGGAACACCGAGCTGGGAGCGGCCGGGGCGGCGCCTTGCGCAGCTTGTGCCGGGGGCCCCGGCGCAGGCGCGGCCTCGGAGGCTGTTTTACTGCTTGCTGACCATTGTGATGGGAGGTCTTTCATCCCCCAACACGGTATCCTCTTTCATTTAGAAGACGCCCTCGTAAACATTTGCTTCGTGACTTCTGGAAAGCCAAATTGTGCTTGGCCGGTTCAAGCCAACCCCTAGAATGACGATGATGACAACGAAGGTCGGGACATCTGGGCAATCCTTGACACGGAATTGCCATTTGAGAGCTTCCCACCTGCAAGTAAGGCTTTGCAAATCAAGCCCGAAAGAACGCCCCAAAAGTTCTCAAACAACCACTAGAATTGAGAAAGAACTCCCTCCACTCCGTAACCCTCCATCCCAGGAAGCCCATGACCAGCCACGAAAAAGCCAGGGTACTGGTGCAGGCGCCTGTGGTGCCGTGTTCCATGTGTCCCAGGCAGAAGGAGCCTCTTGCACCTCTGCGGGTGGTGCAGAGCGACAGGCCCCCGTATGTATGTTTTAGGGTTTAGGTTTAGGGTTTAGGGTTTAGGGCAGGTTTAGGGTTCTGTATGTATGCGGGAGGGAGGGAAGGGAGAGAGAGAGAGAGAGAGGCGGAGAGTGAGAGAGAGAGAAAGAGAGAGGAACAAAGATAGAGGGACAGAGAGCGAGATGTGTGTGGATCACGATGCTCACCCCGGACAATATGCGGCAGTGCTCACCAACTGAAAGCCTGGACCTGTGGGTGAAAATCTTTGATGAGACTTTCTCTCGATCAAGATCCCTCGTGCTACCCTTCAAAAAACACGGTCGAAATCAACGATCAAACCTGAGCAAGAACACCAAACTCAACGCCAGCCAAACCGAAGTGAGCAGAGGCGAACCAGAGCGAAAAAACAACAACTAAAGCAAGAAACGAAAAGCACCAATAACAAGACTGGAAAAATGCAACATAGGAAAAATCAACATTCAAAAGGGGAGTGCCCGATTCCAAGCCACGGGAAAAAAATCATTGCCTTCGCCAGCTGTGGTGCCGGTGCAGTGTCCCAGGGCCGTCGCTCCCCGCCCAAGGCTCCTGGATGCAGGCTTAGGTTTTAGGGTTTAGGGTTTAGGAAGTTTTTTGCAAAACCTTACAAACTGTTAGCAATTAGGACGTTGTCCCGAAGACGGTATCATAATACGTATTACAGCCATAGTTACAAGCCTACCCCGGGACCCCTTGAGATAAACGGAGCCGGGCTTGCTTGTTGGCGCCATCGCGAAGCCTCCGCTGCCCCGCCGAAGCCGCCCCAGAAGTTCGGCGGCCTACGGGGCTCTGCTCAGAGGCCTTTAGTAGCTTTACCTACCTTCGGTTAGTAGGGAATGGAAGAATGGTAGTAATGGTACTTATAATAGTTCCCATTCCTGCATTCCCTACTAACCAAAGGTAAGTTTAGGGTTTGGGGCGGGCTTGAAGAGAGTTTTTGCCTCCTGCATTCCCTAAAAGGCTTAGGGCTTAGGGGAGCAGGTAGGGTTTAGGATGTAGGGTTAAGGGCACGGGCTTGAATTTAGGGTTCAAAGGGTTTTGGGGTTTAGGGCTTTAGGGTTTAGGCTGGCAAGGACGTCGACTGTGGAAATCAGAGGACTGATGCCCGAAAGCCCTGAAAGTGTAAACGCCCAAACCCTGAACTCCCAAACCCATCCTAATAAAGCCTGTGTAGAACTCATTGTGGAATCCTTTTGCAAGCCGCCCCCTATAAAAAAAAATGATAGAGCCGTTTCTGGAATCCAAATAAAGCCCTGTCTAGACTCCTGTTCGACGCCCGTACAGAACCCCTGTGAAACCCATTCGGGTCTCAAGAATCCATTCAAAAACCCCTATCAACCCATGTAAACCCCCTAAAGGAAAAAAGTTGATGGAACCCTAAACCCTAAAGCCTAAACCCTAAACCCTAAACCCTAAACAACAACAAACAACAACGGGAAAGCCCCCAGAGACGCCTCGCTGCTCTGGTGGGCCAGGACCTCACCGAAGTTGAAGGGCACCGTTCGTTGCTGACGGTTTGTGTTGTGATGCGGCCGACGGGTTCTTGTGTCGGTTGTTTTTTTTGTTTTGTTTTTTTTGGGGGGGGTTAAGGTTCTAGTACAGTGCCATGAAGGTCATGTGAAGGGATTGAAGCTTGGAAATTTCAGAGCTTCGGATACCGACTTTATCAACCTCCCCGAAAATGTTAAGACACGCACCTAGAAACAGTACTGAAAAAATAACAAGACTAAACCTATCACATCAGCTAAATCAAACCACGTCAGATCAAGTCACAAACCAAACCCAGCCAAACAGCGAAATCAAATCAAGCGACAACCAAAACACATCAAACCAAACCAAGTCAATCAATCAGCCGATTTCAGTCAGCACATAGAGTATATGTGTGCATAAACACATAACCAAGACAGGAATATTCGTGATGCCTAATCATCACAACGTAACACCCCATAATGCAAAGAGACCCCTGAGCAAACCCAAATCTCCTTCCGAGACACCCCAAAAACCCATGAGCTCCTTCAAAGGATCCCTCCAACGATCCGAACCCTTAAAGGAACCCTTAAGGCAGAACCCCTAAAGCGGAACCCGTAAAGGGCGCCCTATGACAGTACCCCGGAAAGAATCCGAACCCAGGGGCCGCTTCCAGGAGGGGCGCCATGGGCATCCAGACATCCGGGGGGAGGACGGGGCCCTCCTTGTAGAGCCTCGCTTTTTGGGCTTTAGGGCTTTAGGTTTTGGGTTTGGGATTTAGGGTGTTAGGTTTTGGCTTTAGGGTTTTGGGTTTGGGGTTTATGGTTTTGGGTTTGGGGCTTTGGGTTTGGGGCTTTAGGTTTGGGCCTTCGGCAGGAGCGGAGCCCCCAAGGTGGGGTTTAGTAAGACCATCATATCAGGATTCAGGGGTTTTGTTACCGAGGCGCTCAGGAGGAGTGGTTTAAGGTTGCTTAGGGTTTTGGGTCTCTGTGCTAAGGGTTAGCCTCAGGGCCTGCAAGCCTCCAAGTACCTGTTGAGCCCTAGTGGTTGAGGCCCTTGGAAGATTTGGGGCTTAGAGAATACCATTAATAATAATCATGATAATGATAACACAATAAAACTACTGAAGATGATGATAGTTAAACTAACGACTACTAACAATGCTAACTTTTTGTCACCCACCTGGCACACCACTGACAATATTAACAAAGCTTCGTCATAGTATTCATAACAGCAACAATGAGCAGTAGTAATATCAGGGCTTCCAGGCGTTACTATGCCTTGGTAAAGTCTCAGCTTGCTTCTTGCAGGATTGGGGCTTGTAAGTTTCAGAGACTTAACTAAGGCCTCCTGATTGAGCTGGAGGAGTTCAAAGCCTCAGGGGCTACTTCAAAGATGTACAACTTGAAAGAGCCTTGGGGCTTCTTGGTGCGCGCTTCAGGCAAAGTGGTCTAGAAGCCTATTCTTAAGGACCAGCTTTGGTATGTCGCAAATAGCCGTGTAATGCCATTGACCTTCAAGCCTGACCTCGCCCCGGGCGACTTCGGGTTCCTTCTAAGAGGGTTCTTGATCCCTGAAGGGCTTAAGACGACTTTTGCGGTTTAAAGATCCAGAGTTCCCGTACGGATTCTACCAGGTTTTTTGATCCTTTTTTAAAGCCTGTGTCGGCAAGGGGTCTGGTGCTTTGTGTAAAGGTGCAGTTGGCTTTTCAAGTCTGATTGTCAGATTGCCCACCTAGGCTCGCAACTCCAAAGACTTGCAGATTTTCGCCTCGACTGTACAAAGTAGGGAGTTGTCAATTATGCCGCACTCGAGTCCCGATAGCCGATATCGGCCCTAAACCCACTCCCTAGTTCGGCTATGTTAGGGCCCTCGTTCTGTTTCTACGTGTTTTCCAGCAGGCAACCAAAAAATCTCAGAAAACCTGTAAAACAATTAGGGTACTAACGGTGACGAAACTACACCGTTCGGAAACCAGCGGAAAAACAGCATGTCTTTTAGCGGTAACTTACGAAAAAAATGGCTGCTGGGCGACAGCAGCAACAGCTGCGGCGCGGCAGCTGCAATGGCACCGCTGCCACTGGCGGCGATCGCCGCCAAAGACATGAGACAGGTTCGGCACCTGGGTTGAAGCTTCGGGCACCACCATGCAAAAATGCAATGCCACTCATGAAGTGTACTAGGGATTAGGGTTTAGGGTTGGGATCTAGGGCTCGGGGCTTGGTGTTTAGGGTTTGCGGTAGAGGGCCCGTAGTGTCATTCTGTGCCCCTGATACAATCTCTGGATTTAGAAGGGGCTGGCGCGCGACGCCCAGACCCTGACCTTAAGTCGCGGATGCCAGGAGATGATCCTGAGCTTCGCACAGGAGCCTCCAGCTCGTGTCTGATAGGCAAGAAGAGCCCCAACAGCTGAAATCCCAACAAGCCGACCAGACGAGCCTTAGCTTACACTCTGACACCCCGCGCCCAAGCAGAAGCCCAGAAGAAATAACAAACCAAGATCCATTTTGCTGAAGTCCTAAAGCCCGAATCGAAGCTCTAAGCCTGTCAGCTCCAAGCCCAGAGCCCAATGCTCTAGCCCCAGGCAACATCCTATCAGAGCACTGCAACATAAGGATCCTATGCATTTAGAGTAGAAGGATCCTATGTTTA
>CAJNJA010008413.1:0-15452 GCA_905231915.1 Symbiodinium necroappetens
TTTCGTTTAAGGGAAAATTTGAAAAATTTGAAAATTTTGAAAAAAGTAGGTTTTGAAATTTTTCAATTTTTTCGTTCAATGGAAAAATTTGAAAAATTTGAAAATATTGAAAAAATGATTGTCGACTTAATAATTGAGTATTATTATATATGAGCGAAGAGGCTATACCCAAATAAACCCAAAAGGTCCTACATACAGAAGTATATATCCTTTAGGAAATCTCTGTCAAAACGGCTCCGAGGTGCAGATCCTCAAGGGCCTGGCCCCGAAGTGAGCAGACAGGGCTCTTCACAGCCTCACAACTTTTTACAGAGCTTTCAATCAGTGTCTGAGCTGCTCCCGGCCAGCCCTCCTTTCGGGGGGGTCCACGGAATCTTTGATCTCTGGGAGGTACGAGAAGCATCATCAGCTCAGCTACACAAGCGAGGCCTTGTCAAGACAGAGAGTTCAGACCCTCGCACAGCTTCCGGGGCTACACGTCCTGCTTACACATGCTTGAGTGTGCAGCAACTACAACTTGTGTGCGCATGTCCCAGTGTCACATGAAAAGAAGGTGAGAAACATTAGACATGGCTCCAAGCTTCCCAGGCGTTGGAAGCTTCCGTGAAGCTCTCCTGCCAGTTTATTGCGGACCGCTACCTTCCAGACAAGGCCCGAGACCAGACTTTTCATTTCTGAGAGACGTGGCTATGGGCGCTGTTTGAGGCCATTGACGTCATGGACGAAGCCGGCTCCAAGGACCGCTCTAAACCGCGGCCGCGGGGCCCCCCTTTCTCGGAGCTTCGCAGCTCTCCGCAGGTCCGGCAGCAGCTCTTCCAAGCGGTGGAGGCACGGGGCCGCTTTCGCCAAGAAGAGCTTCGAGTCGGTCCCGAAATGATGACCCTGGACCCGTAGAGGAGACGCAGAATGCGGCCGAGCAGTGGGCAGCAGGAGCCGAGCTACTCATGAAGTTTCTAGAGGTTCAGTGCTGATAAAATCCAGAAAAAGCAGCGAGATACCTACATTTCTATAGACCCTAAGCTTCCCAGGACCTGATAGTTAGGGCCTCAGGACCCCTTACAAGGACCCAAGAAAAAAAGGGTCCTTGGAAGCATCGGGTAGACCTAACCTATAGTCTCCATTGTAGTTCTTGTTTGGGGTTACCTTATAGGATCTTTAATAAAAATTTTGGTTAAACCAAAAAGTGGAGAGCATAGGTGTTCTAAGTCCCCTTATAAGGGTTATAACTATAGTTACCCTACTTATAACCCCACTTTATACCTACCCATGAACCTGCAGACATAGCCCTTGCAGGAAGAGAGCTGGAGGAGGCCCAGTCGGTTCAGTCCCAGTGCCCTTTTTTGGGCTCCGCCGCTTCGCAGATTGCGGCCTCCCCTTGGAGACGGCTTCAAGATTTAGGGCTTTAGAGTTTTTAGAGTTTGGAACTTTAGGGTTTAGAAGTTTAGGGTTTTAAAGTTTAGGACTTTAGGGTTTTAGGGTTTAGGGCTTTAGGGTTTTCCGGATTTAGGATTGTAGGGTTTAGGGTTTCAGAGTTTGGGGGAGCTTGGCCGTCTCCGCAGGTCACGGCCCAAAAGGCCCGGGCGGCCCGCGAGGAACGCTTCGAGGAGGCCGGCAGGGAGAAAATGGGAGCAGGGAGCTTGAAGCTAGACTTGGATTTCATATATACTTCTGACACGTCTCTGAACTAATGATCTTCAATCTAGTTTGTGAGATCTTCTGATGTACAAATATATATCTATATATATATAATATACATGCATACATGCATACATGCATACATGCATACATATACATATACATATACATATACATATACATATACATATACATATACAAAAACATATACATACATATATATATACACACACACTCACACACATCTTGATTTGGCTACTATAGATGATAGTATTGAAAATAATTAAAACAATTCATTTACTGTGTATATATATACACACAGTTGAAAAAATCATAAATTTGAATAGGGGGAATTCCCTAATCTAGGGATGTAAATCCCTAGATGGAGCCAGGGATTTAACTTAGTTTAATTATTTGGGCCGCAAAATTTTTCAAACATTGAAAAATATTTTATTAGTATGTTTTTACATCAAATCATCATACACTAAAACAACGAAAATATTCCGAATTTGAATTATTTTGATTCTTGGGGCCCCGCAAATTTTCAGAAAAGTAAAATCCGGATGATTTGCTTGTAGTAATTATTTTTGTTGAAATACTGGGAAATCCCTAGATGAAGCCAGGGATTTAAACTATTTTACATATTTTAATTGCTTGTGTCCCAAAAATTTTGGAAATACTTACAATAATCGTATCTTATTGAATTAAATGAGAAACCCAGCGACTGTAGTAATTAAACTAATCAAAATAATCCGGAGTTTGGTCATTTTGATTATTTGCGCCCCCCAATATTTATGTGCAGCCCAGGCTGCGGAGCTGAAGCGCAAGGAGAAGGAGTTGGCCGAGCGTCTTGCAAGGCCTCCGACGAATTCTCGGTAGAGTTCAGTAGCTTTAAGAGAGATCGAATTTCCAAATTCAGAGCATGAAAAGAGAGGCGGTATAGTTTTAAGAGAGATCTGACTTCAAAATATAGAGCATGAAAAGAGAGGCGGTGCAGGGGGCCTTGGGCAGCAAGACTTCCTGAGGCTGCAAGCTTCGGCGGAAAGTGCAGACCCGCAGGGCCTCGTGAAGGAGAGCGCTGTAGCGCGCTGCAGCCACAAAACAGATGAAGCACAGGCACTGTATAGATAAATGAATAAGTATATATATATACATACATACATACATATATGTTTTATATATATATATATTTATTTATTTGTTTGTTTTTTCTATATACCGACGGGGGTGGCTGCAACTCTCCAGGAACTCCAAAGCCTCGGAGCGAAGATCCGCGAGGCATCGCTGGGCACCATGCACGCTAGAAGAGCTTCGAAGCCCTTCTAAACCTTACGCCCTGAACCCCAAACCCTAAACCCTTTAACCCTTAAACCCTTAACCCTAACGGTCCAAGTACCAAAGAAGCATGTACTTTCCCAAATCTAACCTAGATAACTACTATCCGCATCCAGAGTACCGTATTATTGGGTCCTTTGGACCCCTATAGGGTCAACACTACAGTAGAGTAGAGCTCAGAAGGGCTCCTCTCCGCCTTAAACCCAAAACCCAAAACCCTGCGTCCCCGCAAAACCCGCTCCTGCGACTGGCGAAGGCTGTGACGGCCGAGCGCTTCGTGGAGGCCCAGGAGCTGAAGGCAAGGGAGATGCAGGCCGGGCCCCGGCGCCAAAGATTGCTACAGGGCTAAACAGGGGGTTTTTAGGGTTACTATAGGGTGATTCTAAGGTGATTATGGGGTTACTATAGGGTCATTGTAATTATAGGGTTTTATAGGGCTTAGGGCTTATAGGGTTTAGAGGGTTTAGGGTTTGGCAGTCTTGGGGGGGATCTGTTTGTCAGTTCAAAGCCGTGCTCAATGTTCTCGTGGGCTCCTTCGCCTGATCGCAGGTGGCCGAGCTTTTGCAGCAGAGCGGCGTCCCCAGCGAGGTGCGGTTTTTCGAGACGGCAACCTAAGGCCACATAGCATACCTAGAGTCTCCATTGTAGTTCCGTTTCTTGGTTTAACCCATTCTATATTAAGGATCCTAAAAGGTAACCCCAAAACGGAACTACAATGGAGACTACAGGTAGAGTTACTTGGGCAGTGTCGGTGATGCTGTTGATAGCACAGCCCCATGTCCGGGCATTGCTGGCTCGGGACGATTGGAGGATTCCAATTTGTAGCTCACCTGCTGAGACCGTTGAGCTCTGCCGCAGGCCACCCTCGTTCGGCAGGTGACAGCCGAGGACGTGGCGCAGGCAATTCGACGCAGTACGGCTCGCAGTACGATATTAGCCGGTTGCCACGTTTTTGGCCAGGTGGTATCCAGCTGGACGGGCATTGCAGTGGAACAGGTTGGTGCTGGAAGAGCTGCATATCGATATCCGGGTCACAGCCGAACCAGGTGAGTGCCAGCGAGTCGTCCAGACTCCTCCATTTGGAGAAGGCAATACCAGACGATGTGTCAGTCTTTCATGTTCTGTGCATTTTGTAATGCACATGCAAGACTCTTCCTTCATGGAAGCAGAAGTTAAGCACCCAACAATCGACAGCTAGAGGAACTCCACGAGACCATCATTGGACAGGACGAGGCTGGCCGGAGACATGCACTCATGCGTTAAGACGCGCGGGGAGACATGCACTAGCCTGTCTGTCGGTTCTTTGCAGACTGAACTCTCAGAGAACCGAGAAGCACCGAGAAGGAAGGGAACAAAAAGAAGATCAAGACACTCAGGAAAGCACAGCGCTGAAAGCTTACCGCTTGGCAACACCACACTTCGCTACACTTTCCAGTCACGGCCCGCTAAAGCAGGTTTCATTTGTGTCTGCATGTTCCGGATCTCAGATGTGCTCGTGACTACCGCCACCGGCCTCCCGGCCAAGGATCCTTCACTTTGCCAGAAGCCTTGGAGAGTAAGGAATCTGTTCTGTGCTCTCGCACCGTACACAAATCTCAGATGAAGGCTGTTGAGAAGAGCCCTTTTGGGCAAGGTGGGGCTTAAGCATGAAGTAGCAGCTGCTGCCACCTGCGTGGCTGTGAGCCGTTCATTCTGCACACGCCTGGGGGACGGCGCGTGTTGTGCCCTGTGTGCGACGCTTTGCGTCGCTTTGGAGGCCGTGCGCAGCGTCTCCCGTGCCCTCCGCCGGGCGCGCGCGGGCCTGCGGAACCCGCAGAGGCCCATGGCCGGGCTCGCAGCTGAGAAGGTCTCAGCAGCTACCTGCATTCACACCAACAGCTTCTTGTGGGCCCACCGCAAAAAAAACCGCAAAAAAAAAAACGTGAAAATGAAGCATGGATCTTAACAAAACCCAAGAGGGGTCTCAGTGAGGCCCATTTGAGTTCTGAGCCTCGGGACTTGGGAGTGCTGAGGTTTTGCTTCTGCGGGCCCACCGGGGTGGGCAAGACTGCGCTTTGCAAGACCCTGGCCTCGACCTTCTTTGGCTCGGAGGCGCGATATTTTGTCGGGCAGTGCTGTCGCAGTGCACACTTGACGTGGAAGGAGCAGCTTTGCAGAGCTTGCAGCTGTTCAGGAGACCATGATCCGCCTGGACATGAGCGAGCGTCACGGCTGCTGAACGATTAGAATCCTGGGACCCGGCTTTGTTTCCTCCAAGGGGGTTATTAACTTCTGACGTCAACGATTGAGACCGGCAAAATGACAAACGGAGCGATTTGGGTACGCTGAGGTTCATGGAGAAGCATACCGTGGGGGAGCCCAGGGATTCCTCGACTCGCTCCCGGGCTCTGGTTCCGCCCTTCTCTGCCGGAGGTGTCCAAGCTGATCGGCGCACCCCCCGGCTACGCACCCCTGGCCGCGTTAACTGCTTTTCTGGGAAGGTCTGAGCAATGCACTCTCTTTGCGCATGGCTCCATGCTGCAGTATACCAGGACCAGGCTAGCAGGAAGTTCTTGAAACGAGCTTCCGACCAGAGCTTCGTAGCCAGGCAGCAGCCTAATTATTCGAGTGGGATTGGAGTTGATTTGACAATCAGACGCCATGGACGCGGCGGATGGGAAGATCGGCGGTGGCGCTGCTTTGTGCCTGCACCACCTGGATTGCAGATGTGCGCAATGCCTTGGCCGGGATGGGGATGGGCCCTTCAGTTGTCGGTCTTTGGGCAAGGTGGTCAAGATCTTGATTGATGGTTCTCCAGCAGTCCATGGGCAGCGGCCGCCACAGAAACAATGCAGTACACAGAGCCTCTTAGAGTCTTAGCGGCCCATAAGGTAGACCAAGTATAACCCGCACAGAGATTCATACAGCCACATTGATGATATTGCCACGAAGTCCTTTGAGTTCCAAGTGTTCAGAAGTTGGGGGCTTTTGCACGAATCCATTCGGATCCTTTCCTCGGAAGTGCTCCACAAAACAGCAGGCCTCACCGGAGGAAGCCGAGTTCCGGGAGTTTACAGCCACTCTATGGTCCCGCGGTCTCGCCCGTAGCTGCTGCGACCTCTTCCCATCGACCTTCCGAAGCAACGACAGAGGCGGGAATTTCTGCCTCTGGCCTTACCAGGATTTTAGGAAGATGCTGTTTCATGTTTGCTTACGGGTGATAGCTCGTTTCTGATGTCCTGCAGGTCTCGAAGTTGCGGTCTTCGACTGGTCGTCGCTGGATCTTGCGCACCATGCATCACTGATCGTGTACGTGCCGTCCATGGATTTGATCCAATTCCTCCCACGTGTCTTGTTCGAGGACATTGGTGATATTGCTGTTGTCACTCCTCTGTTTCTTGCCGACCCGTCAAAAAGCTTTCTGAGTCCTTTCACAAGGCTTGGCGGCATCTTCCCCAGAAACGCGCATCACCTTGGTCACGGGACAGGAGGCGCTAGCCGTGCACTTGGGGGCATCTTCGGGCACCTTTCCTGAGTCATTGACGAGCACTGCTCCACGGCAGGATGTGGGAGTACCATGCGAGCTCTTCGGAGTTCCCAGGCGTCGTCCAGAGCCACCAGACTGACAAAACGGGGTTTGCGCCGATCTCATTCTGAAGTGGGCCTCGACTTTTTTAACGAGGTTCTTTGCGGTGCACCCCGACGCGCCCTCGCACCAGGCCGCTCATAGTTCGAGCCCGCCACTGGAAATTGAAAAGCGCTCTCGTGTCTCGCTCTCTCTTTCGTCGAAGCTCATCCGCTCTTTCGGAGAGGCTCGGAGCTGGGCGTTGTCCTGGGGGAACTTGTCGAGATTCCTCGGTGATCCGCGGCTCCTCCGTTGGTTTGCACAGAGCCTCGGCCCGGGGCACTCCTCCGTGGAGTCTTCGAGAAGCACTCCTTCCCAGGAACTACGATGCCTCCGACTGTCTTGCAGGCCCGGCTCTCACTTTCTCTCGCCTCTTCTAAGGCCGTGTTATTTTGCGTGGAGTTCTTCAGGAGAGACGCTGCGGAAGCTGGCGCCCTTGCCCTTGGGTCTGGATTTCCACACCGCCTCGGAAAAGGCAAATGACGGCAGCTTCTTTGAGCCACCGGAATGGGGTAGTTTTTATGCCGGAGGCTCTGCACATGAGCGTGCGCCAGCAGCAACGGCAGCTTGAGCTCTCACGAGAGGCAGTATTTCCTGTAGCCGGGCGGGTCCCTATATACTCCTCTCACCCTTCCGCTCTGGGTTTGCTGGGCGGCTCCTACCGCCCTGCAGGAAGCATTGCCTTTTGCCGAGAGGTCATCGCATGTGCTGCTGCCAGTGGAAGCTTGGCCTGCAAGATGTCAGGGTCTCAACACGTTGCAGCAGCTATAGGTTGCATATGGTTGCGTCCTCTGCTTCTTCCCCGTCGCCGCCGCTAGAAAGGGGCACACATGTGTCGGCCCCGATCGGCCCCTCGCCCTCTAAGCCGCTCTAAAAGAGTCGCGCGGCGCCTCTGAGGACTGCGCGGCCGTGTCCTGGTGGCAGCCGCCTCTCCGGAGCCTCGGCAGAGCAGCAGAGCAGCAGAGCAGCATCCTGAAACGCATCGACGTCACGGTTACAAGCGGATATAGTCGCCGCTGCCGCTGCCTTATAAGGACCGGGAGGTGCGTCGACCGGCGCTGCGCCTGCGAGGCGCTGAAGGGCAACTGGACCCAGGTGGGCAGGGGAGAGACAGGATGGTCCGGGCTTCCGGGCGACTTCACCCTAAACCCGTCCTTTCCTTCATGATGCTTTCCTAGTCATAACCCTAAACCCCTGAACCCCAAAAAAACCCTAAACCCAAAAGAGCCCTTAGAGCACACTGGTATGGGATGATGTGAGGTGCCTTGGAGATCCTACCTCCGGGCCCTGGGCCGGCATGCCTTCGTCGCGGCGCCCCTGGGCCACGGCCTGGACTCGCACCGAGTCTGGGAGGTCCGTATATATATATATATATAATAAGCCCAAATCGGGGGAGAGGGGGGGGGACATCTGGAGCTGATTTCGGGGTTTGGATGGTCGAGTTCCCTTCGTCATGCACGCGGCATCTTCGCACGATTTCTGGGTCAATTCATATGCTGCTGTCGAGGTGATTTTCGAGGCGGAGCTTCATATGATGTGGAAGTTGGAAAGCCGGTGTTTACGAGAACAGAAGTGACAGGCTGACGATGTGGCGGCTAGCTGACTAGCTGACTAGCTCGCAAGCAACATTCGGACTCTTTGGCCGCTAGACTAGACTGAAGAAGCCAACACCGTTGTCTTGCAGCATCCTACCTATAGTCTCCATTGTAGTTCCTTTTTGGGGTTACCTTGCAAGATCCTTAATGTAAGATTGGTTGAAAAAAAGGAACTACAATGGAGACCATAGGTGCAAGCATGCATGGGATCCTCTCTCTAGAAGCCCCTTACCCGAAGAAGGTATCATGTCAACAGGTAGCCTCGGCTGCGAACCGTCTCTTGCCTCTGTTGCCGCTCCTGCTGTCTTTTTGAATGTTCAGAAACTGAGGCCAGACTCTTTAGCGCTGTTCTAAGCAATCAATCAGTCAGACAGAACGATGAACTGTGCTCCGTCGCATGGCCCAGTCCAGAGAATCCCTTTCGTTTGCTGACTCGTTATGCCCCCATCCGGCCAACTTCATGCCTTATCATCCTTTCCAAGTTGTATTGATATGAAGCATCGGAACTACCCTGCCATCATCCGCCTACACTCCTTGCCAGGGCCTCGGGCCCAGTACTCTAACTTCCACAGTCTTTCTGCTGCGGTGTGCACCATCGAAGGTGCTGCTGATGGGAAGTGTGCCAGTGGTCATCGCATCAAGCTTGGATGGATTGTACGCAGAGCCGCTTGGACTGGCTTATAAGGAATGCACGAAGAGCTCACAGGGCATGTTTGCAGCAGTTAGCTGCAGCGTTTGCATGGACTTTGCCCACGCCTCACGCGGTTGAAGTGAAGCTCGGGGGCGACAGCTCTGCTGGTTACATTCTCCTTGGAGGCCAAACATAAAACGATGGCACAGGGAAACCATGCCCAACAATCAGCACACAAGTCAAGGGTTGCAGCTTCTGGCGGCTTTGCTAGAGCTTCGCTGCTTGTCCTACAAAACTTAGCCTACCGCTCAGAAACTGCTAGGTTTCCGGTCGTGATCGTGCAGTCCTGGTGGGATGTGACTTCGAATGCAATGCCATGATGCTGCAATGACCTGTTTAAGACGCCTTTTATCGAGCTTGACTGTTGTTGCCAGCAAGGTGCCTTTGAATGCCTTTTCCTGGAAGAAGCAGATCTCGCAGAAATGGGGGGCTCAGCCGTTCTCTCCGAGGCGCCTAAGCCCTTGTCATAGTTTCAAGTAACAGCAAAAATAGTAATACTATAATTCCTTTATTGACAATAGGTGCTTATGTGCTTCTATTGGCAGGGTGCTACAGCGGCTCACTAGCGGTTATTGGGCCGGCTTGATCCGCGGCTGGCACGAAGCCATGCAGGCCACTGGGCCTTTGCTCCTCGGAAGAAACGAAGGCACTCGAATTGTTGAAGCTTTTGCAAGATCGGCTGCTGTACGAGCTGAAGCTCAGCGATTGTGCATATTTTTCTTACGGGCTCTTGTCTAAGGATTTCAAAGGCGGAGCAATGAGTTCGCCATGCAAGCTTGGTCAGACCTCTTGCGATATCTTTCCGCAGCGTACTGCCGTGCGCAGTGCCGCCAGAGCGGAGCACAGAGAGTTAAAATGCCCGCTGAGTGGGACAGGCACTGCGCTTTGGCACCGCAAGCTTTGAGTTCGACAGAAGCCCAGTAACCAAGCCAGGTTGGCTACAGCGACGGGGGAGCCCTCACCGAGGCTGCAGATCGGGCGCTGGAAATTCAAAGCATCCCAGCTCTGTGAACAACCGAGCAGCCTTTCGGTAAGTTTGTTTGCCAGTTTACCATTGCAGTTTCGAGAAGATGTTTTGTTATGATTCTCGCAGTTGGAGTAGATGCAGAAACCACATTGCAGCCCTCGAAAAGGAACACCTTGCACTCATTACAACACGTGGGATCCTTCTTCGCGGTTCCGCACAGTCCTGCTCGATCGTGGTCTTGATGGTTCGTGGCTCCGAGTTTCTCAAGCTGAGACTGTTGATTGCGAACTCCACATCCCATTCCTCAATGCCGCCCTCGCTCCGCGCGGGCTTGTTGCTAGTACTGCTTGGCCTTTGGCGGGCCTCCGCAGTGCGGACGATAGAGCCGCAGACGGTGATGAAGACAACAGATTGTGATTACGAGAGCCTTCGTGAAGCAAAGGTGACTGCCGTGTCAACAGGGGTTCAGGTCCAGTTCTGTGATCAAGAGGTCGTTCTCGGAACCGACACAGTCCAAGGGGACGCTTGGAGGGCCTTGAGCTGGTGGAATCCATCTTCTCAAGGTCGGAAGCTCTCAAACAACGAGCTTAAGACTTTGAACGATTACCTCGGCACTTACGGCTACTCACGTCCCATGGGGCAGCTGGGACACGGCCTGCTGCCCTCGAACTTTGAGCAGTTCCGAGCAGGTAATAAGAACGGGAAAGCTGAGCTCGTTCGGGAGATCTTGCTCTTCGAGGCAAAGTTGGGCGACGTCCTGAACAAGCTGCCTGTCACGGGCATAGCGCAGCTGTTTCGCGGCGGCTGGACGTCTGGTGAGCAATTCCGAAACATGCAGGCGGCCTTGGACTCCGGCTCTACCATCAGCTTTCCGTGGTTTCAGTCAACGACTTCGCTTCAAACACATGCCCTCACATTCATGACTCGGAAGAGTGAGCCGGAGACTTGTGCTTATAACTGCCTCGAGCAGGGACAGGCCTTCCCTACCTTTCTGACTTTCAACACATGCTATGCCAAGAATGTCACGGAGTGGAACAGGCGTGAGCAGGAATGGCTCTTGCTCCCGAACCTTGTCTTCAAGATTGCCAGTATTACCAAGATCCAGAACGATCCTTGGCGGCTGTGGACGCCGGAGCAGATGGCTGATTGGCTGACGAAGGAACATGCTGTGCCGGAGGATTGGCAAAGGAATGGTAAGTCAGCTTTCGGACCATGGCCCGATATCGCGGCAGCGGTCACTGCCCACTCCATGGATGGCGAAGCCTTCCTCAGCTGGTTTGAGACCAAAGACTTCCCTGAGCCTTACGTGAAGGGCAAATGGGATACCTCCGAGCACCTCTTCTCAAACAAGCGCCAGGAGCTTAAGTACGCTTCTTGGACCCGCTTCCGGCTCCCAGGGCCTCAGACCAGGATGGGGCTGGGCGTCAACTCCATCCAGTACTACTACAATATCACTTTCGAGGATGTCGGACCTTGTCCCTCGTGACAGTGAGACGGTGTGAGACCAACTGCCAGAACCCGCGTTGAAAAAAAAGCTGGCTGGCTGTACATCCTGGAGAAGCCAATTTAGCAGAAAAAGCCTACCTTTGGCCAACAAGCTGATGTTGTCAGTTTTTCAAAAACAACATGGTCACCTTTGCAAGAAGAAGTCAAGAATGTCAGTCTTTCCAGACCACCTATGAGAATTTCCAACAATGCTGTCAGTTAGCACAAGAAACAGGCACGGATGTTTTAATTTGTTTTAGTGAAGCACAACGAAGGTGAAAGTGCAACAAGCTGGAAGTCAACGATTGGTTTGTTTCTGCCCCGACAACTCCTAAAGGCCAACTTAGGCCCGGGCAGGCCACAAAAGCAGGTGAAAGCAAAGCCACGCAGAGATTCGCTTAGCCTTTGTTGAAGCCAAAAAAACAAAATGGACTCGGCACTGCCGGGTACGGAGTGGGCTGTGGACATCCTCCCAGAAACCAGCGCAAAAGGGGAGATCTGATAAGCGCATCTGCAAAAAGAAACACCTTGCGATTCAGGCGGTGAGGAGGCGACCATACTCCCTGGTGCTCTTCGACGAGGCGGCCCTTTGCGACTCTGCGACTATCTCTGGGAGGCTTTTGGGTTTTTTGCAGGTGGAGAAGGCCCACCCGGATGTCTTCAACATCCTTCTGCAGCTCCTTGATGACGGCAGGCAACAGTCCTCAGAGGACATCTCGGCTCTACGGGTCTTTACTTCGCAAGACGGCCCAAGGCTGACGGACTCCAGAGGCCGCGTCGTCTCCTTCGCCAACACCCTCGCCGGGTTCCCCGGAGCTCTCGGATGCGGGAAGAGTCGCTAGGATGTAGGAGAGTTCTTATTCACAGCTCGTGTGAGGTGGTGATGACCTCCAACATCGGAAGCCGCTCTGCCGAGGGCTCGGATCGGAGGATCTGCGAAGAAGCGAGGAGCGTCGACTGTGGCGCGAGCCGCAGTCTACCCAGGTGCAGAAGTCCGCAGCAGGTGGCCTGGGCTTGGGCTTCGGCGTGGGGGAGGCGAGGCGCTCTTGGAGGGTCAGAAGAAGCAGGGAAGAGGGTTGCAACTTCAGTTCGCCAGGATGTGGAGGAGGACAAGTACAGCAAGGTCAAGGAGCTCGTCCACGAGGACTGAGTCAGGTCTATAGCAACGCCCAATCCTGCTAGCTGCTAGCAGCTGCTATAGCATATGTTGCACAGCACCTCTGTCTATCGAGGAGATGAAGAGCTTCTTCAGACCGGAGTTCTTGAACAGGCCGCACATGCTAGACATGGGCTTGCAAAAAACACAGAGTGGGCTGGGTCCAGCTGCGCAGGCTCGATGAGGTCATCGTCTTCCGACCTCTGAAGGAAGATGATGTCAGGGCCATCGCAGAGGTGCCCCTTTTAGGAGCTTTGCGAGATCAGAGTCTGCCGTTGCCGAGTGGAGGTGGAGTTCAAGAAGGTGATGGCCAGGCCAGGCCCAAATGCCTTTCTAGGGAGGGTACAGGGCGGGCACACCTTTGCTCGTACCCTGCCAGGCTTGCCGACAAGGAGCGCCCCTGCCGTGCCATGGTGAAAACCACCACGGTCAGAGTTTCTGAGCCGCAGTCCGCGACAGGACCTGGAAGTCACACTCTCCCCGAGCTTCAAGGACGGGGGGGGGCGAGCCTGGCTGAAGGGGTGACCCCCGTCGAAAGCATCCTTCAGAGCCCAAGAGTCGCAGCTGATGCCTCGGATCCCCATGCAGGAGCAAGTGCTGAAGGAAGGCTACGACCCGGCCTACGGGGCGAGGCCTGGCAATCTGTGCGAATCTTTGTCCTACTTGACTCTGTGTCTCTCTCTCTGTCCTGTTTTATCCGAATAATTCTGAGAGATGCTTCTGATCGCAGGCCGCTGCGCCGGGCCATCACACGCATGCTCGAGGCTTCCTTGAGCCGCCAGGGCTCTGAAGTTCTTGATCCGACCGATAATCGGAAGCCCGCGTTCTTTTTGGGGGGGTTTGGGTGAGGACACGCTGGCCGAGCATCTCCTGCAAAATGCAGCCGAGTCTCGGAAGGCCTTCGGGGGCCGTTACTGCAAGTGCCTTCTGGAGGGCTCTGAAATGAAAAGACAGCCCCTGCTTTAGACGAAGCCTCATATATGTACACATTGTGCTTTGTAAAGCTGTGACGGCATAGAACAAAAGATCGGAGGAGAAGCGTGCCGTGCGGCTGAGCGCGCCGGGAACTGAAGGGCACAATTAATTAAGAGAGGTTCGGAGGTCCGAGCAGATCAGGGCAGGAAGTTGCAGTGAACAGCGGCTGACTTGTCCTTTGGAAGCAGAAACTAGGTAACTATAGGAGTCAAAGAGCCCAAAGGGTGGTGCATGGCAGAGATCGCCGAGGTCGGAGACGGGCGAGGTGCAGGTGGACGTTCTGAGCCGGCTCTCCGACAGCTCCGATACGTCCGATGCCCAGAAGAACTCGAGAGTAACTAGAGAGGAGCCTGAGCAGCCTCGGGTGCTTTTGGGCGGGGGGAACCGGGGGAATGGTAGTTGCCCAGAGGTAAGAAGGCACAAAGCTTCCAAGCTGGTGGCCGTAAGCTGCCTCGTGCACTGAACATCTCAGGTCTGAGAACAAAGCCGAGTGCTCAGCTTGTGTGCAGTACTTGTGCAGGACATTTCCAAGACAACGCTAGCAGCGACCCCTGGCTTATTGTTGTTGTTTGAGCGGGCCGCAACTCCTGCGCGGCCCGAACTCGAGAGCGACTAGCGCCTCGGTCACAGGGGCAGCCTCCCAGGGCGAGCAGAGGACGGTTCCAATATGCTCTTGGGCTCGCAGTGCCCCACCCATGTCTCGGTGCGTTATTTCTTGACGGCAGAAATCTGAGATGCCGCCGGCCAGCTTGTGCACGCATGGTGAGGGCTCTTGCGGTGTTGAGTCTGTGTCCCTCGGATTGGTCCCGCCGCGCGCCCTTACCGCCGCGCAGACCGGGCCTTCGCTTGTGAGCTCCGCTGAGGTCCTGGAAGAAGCCACGGCGAGCAGCTGAATGCCTTGTTTTCATTGTGCAGTTGCCGCGGCCTTGGTCTTTCTGCAATACTCCGATGCCCGGGTTCCGGCCCCATCAATTCACAAGGAAGGCACGTGCCTTCGCTGGTCTGCTACTGAGCCCAGATCAGGCCGTGCTGAGTTTCATTCGTTCCATTTCAGCGCCTCCAAGCCGTAGAAAAGCCCTGGAATCTAGGACAGGCTCCCAGTCCCTGTGTGCTCTCTATTTGTAGTATAGGGTATAGGAGCTTCAAGGCTTGAGTTGGCAACCAGAACTCTTTAAGAGGGGACACCAACAGAGCAGTTTCCCGAATCTTTCTGAAAGCTTGCAGAGTTGGCGGGCTTCTTCCGCAAGTCCCCTGGGTGTTAATCTTCCATTTCGATGGCCCATGGGACGCAGGAGCTCCTGTCTTGTTCCTTTCAAACTGGCCGCATTTTTCAAATTGGCCAGACAGGTAGTTCATAGATTCTGTTTCAAAGCGAGTTTGGGTACTTCTGAAAGGCGAATCCACTGACGCTGCATGCTAGACGGAAAGGTCTCGTCCATCCCTACTGTAGCAGGAAGCGTTTGTGTGCGGTAGTCCGGTCATGCTTGCGTTTACCATGGCTATCCGCAGCAGCTTCAAGGCCCTGATGTGCAGAAGAGTGCCGCAAGCATGGTGAAGCCCGTCTTGGGCCAGCGGCAGTCATGGCAGAATCCAGGGCTGCTTGCACGATTAGGTGACTCAAATCACACATGGCACGCCCTCATGTCAACGGGAATAGCAGAGCACTGCGCAGAAGTTAACAGGTTGTGAAGGCCACCGAAGGCACGAGACCTGCGGGCAATGGCCGCGACACCGGCACCAGATTCTCCGAGCCTTGGCTGAAGAAGCCAAACATGTCAGCCAGGATTGGGGTAAAGTTGCTGGGGCAAGTGGCGGTGAACGATGTAACACCTCTTAACCGAGATTGGGGTATGGTTGCTGGGGCAAGTTGTTCTGAACAAAGAAGCCAAACCTGTCAGCCAGGATTGGGGTAAAAGTTGCTGGGGCAAGTGGCGGTGAACGATGTAACACCTCTTAACCGAGATTGGGGTATGGTTGCTGGGGCAAGTTGTTCTTAACGAAGAAGCCAA
>CAJNJA010008414.1:1309-15452 GCA_905231915.1 Symbiodinium necroappetens
AACCCCTAAACCCCTAAACAACCAAACCCCTAAACCTGAAACATTCAACGAGCAGCTGCTCTCGGGAGGCAGAGGGGGACGAGCACAGTGAGCAGGCTTGGTGGCACGGCACTCAGTGAGACATCGGCGTTCGCGTTCCTCCTGTGTTTTTGTTGCTTTAAGAGCTGCTTATGGTATTTTAATAAGCTTTCTCGGATGTTCTGCAGTCTGAGGGCTTTTTGTTGGGTAGTGGCATTTCTGATACACCCACGCCTACAGCTCATGTACTGGACCATAAGAAACACATCATAACGTTGCTCTTCTTGTATAGGCCCTTGTAGTGGGATCTAAAACTCAACGGGAGGGTCTGGGGACTTCTGCATACTATCCAGTCCACTGTTGGATATTTCATACCATGTACTGTTAGAGTCTTCCTGTGGAAGCAAGCCTACAGGGATCCTGAAGTCAGAACTACGCTCAAAACCCCGTCCAGAGGCTCCACATGTTCATGTTCAAGCGAGAAGGTTGGATTACCAAAACTATTCTGAGAAGTCTTGCAAGGTTTCAGGGTTCCATTACATTCATCGCCAGCCTTCAACCCTAAAACCCTTCGTTGCGATACCGTAGCATCCCAGCCGTAAGCCCAATCAACACCATCTTCAGGCCTACGCCCTGAACCCTAAAGACTCAAAGCGCCAAAGGCTCGATTGTAGTTCCTTTAGGGGATTACCTTATGGGATCCTTAACTTTAAACCCCAAAAAGGAACTCTAATCGAGCCTTTAGGTAGCCCCAATCCCCGACAGCCCTGAACCCACTCGTAAGGGCACGGGGCACACTTGTGTACTCCCAGCCAGTGGAGTCCGTCGCTGAGTTCAGCTCGTACCTGACCCGAAATATCTTACCTTCCAGGCGGGAGCTAACCCTAAACCCGTAAACCCTCATGCCAATTGTGAGAGCCTAAACCCCCGGAGCCCCTTAAGTACCTAAACCCTCAACCCTAGCCTATAAGCCCCAATCCGTGCCCGAGGCTTCTTGCACAGTTTTCCGGAAGGCTCGTTTCGAAGGCAAGGGCTTGTGAAATGTATGGCAGGTTGAGGGGCTTGTCGGTTTTTCGGGCTTATAGGGTTTAGGGAGCTCAGCGCTTCAACGTTTTGGGGTTTAAGGGCTTATGGGTCAGCAAAGATGATAAGTAGGGTTGTAACTACAAACCTAAGCTGTAATTTCTTACAGCCCCAGTTATTGCACATGAACCTTCAAGTCAGCATGGCTTGGCTGCTTAGCTGGGGAATCCCTCCCTCTTGTATCAGAAGTGGAGACTTCTTAGAATATGGAACCCACAAGAACGAGGCTTTACCGGAGTTCAAAACTGGAGGGTTTCGGGTTTCGAGCGTTTTGGCGTCAAGAATTATAAGTCATTATTAGGGGTTTAGGGTTTTAGGGTTTAGGGATTAGTTCGCTTGCCGCTCGCCTTCATTCCCGCAAAGGTCAAGGTGGATCCATTGAGCTGAATAGAATAGCATGATGTCAGACGACATGTCCCTCACCGGATTTCTCTTTCGCGTGACTATGCAAACTCATGTCTTTCTGTCTGCAAAAAGACAAAGGGGTTTGTGTATGCATAATATACGCAACCTGCACAAACACCGCTTCGGTCTATACAATGTGCATCTTCCGGAAATGTGTCTATACGAGAGCTTCACAGCATTCTTGAGGCCTATTCTCATACTATGTTCCTCTGAGTGTTGGAGTGTCGACATTGCTGCACTAGTTTGCAGCATCAGATGCTGTCATCAGTATACTCTACGCTGTCATTGGTAGGAAGTGTGTGGATTTCCACATGGTTTGAAGGGATGGGCCAGCACAGCCCGCAAACTAACCCTAACAAACCCCAAACTTGCACTTACCTCGAGCCTTCTCGGTCTAAGGCCAAAGGCTGTTGCAAAGGTTGGGATCCAGCCTAAACCTGTATGCAGTCGGAAAACAGCCCTTCAAAAACAGGAGTACCTCTGCCTTTGCTTTGGTGATGCTGGAGACATAGATCATGCTCTTGGGCCAGGCTTGATGACGAGACTTGAAGGGCGTGTAGAGACTTCACAGGGCCATAGGGTTTACACTCTCTTTTTGAGCGGCGCTTAAGGCCTTTATATACAGCTTATACAAAACTTTGCAGTGTTAAACGTTTACAAGGCTTTCGTTATACGGTTTCTCGGGACTTCGTAGGGTGTGTAAGGGTTATGGCTTAGAGGGTTTATTGGGGTTAGGGCCAGTTCAGGGTCAGGGTTTATAAGGTTTCGTTGCGCCTTTGCGGTCGCATACAATACCTGCTTGGAAGCCTACTGTCTACAAGTAATGCTTACGGTGGGGCTTATGAAGTCTAACTCTAAACATGCCTACTTCCGGATGTCTGGAGTGCCAGGGATTTTGGATCCGTAAGACCGAGCTTATCATGGAGGCCCTATAGATTCGAGGGGTGACACTGATTCACTGAGGCATGACTGCATCATAGGTTGCGGATTTATGGATTGGGCGCATCAGTGCATTTTGATGCTTTTCACTCATAAGTTCTACATCTTTCCATCCAAACAATACTGGAGCCAGTCTTAATCCTATGTTACTAGTCATTACTGCGCAAGGGAGCTATAACTTCTATGCCAAATTCACATGCAAATCGAAGGAATTGCGTGCGTAACAAACCAGCGTAATCATAAGCCCGAAAAACACGCCCCCCAAAATGCCCTCAACCCTATAAACCCACTAAACTCCAAACCTTCAAACCCTTGAAACCCGGTCAACTCAGCCGAGACCTTCGATATCGATGCCCCGCTGCGGATTGTGGCTCAAAGAGGCCAGAGCCGTGCTTTCGTCGATGAGGAGCTCAAGGTTCCGAAAAGCTCCAAGGTCTCTATAGGTTCAGGGTTTGGGACGGTTTAGGGTTCAGGGTTTAGGGTGTACAGTATAGAGTCGAAACATCCCTTTTTCTGCGACCCGCAGCGCAAAACATAGTAACAACAGTAAGGATAAGAACAATAAGAAATAACAATGTTGGGGGCAACAACAATAGTAGTGATAGTATAGCACAAGAAGAATAATCATCCTCGCAGTAATCGTCGTAGTCATCATCATCATCATCATAGCATCATCAATCCTTATTTCTTCCTGAAAGCATCTTCGGATTAGTGCTTCCGAGGACAGGCTGAAGAAGCCAGTGAGTTAATATGGGTCTGTTAATTAGCATAGTAGTTGGAATGCGGATTTGGGATAGACTCTAGCATAACTCAAACCCCCTATATTACGACTTTACTGAGTGTTCCAGCGCTTGTCGCAACCGAAAACCCTTAACCCTTAAATCCTAAACCCTGCACCCTAACACGCTGCTTTGCCGAGCCTCTCCGTGAGCCCCAAGGAGTTGCAGTCCAGACTGAAATCACAAGCTGTCTGGTGGATCGGTGTAATATAGGGGCCTAAATTAAACAATTACCAATACCATTTTTGGGGCTCCTTATTATAATTTTAGTCTCTTGGGCCCCACACCGTATTCAAATTTCTAAGACCCCTATATTATATTATTGCTCCGTTTTGCTTGGTCACCACGGGTTTGCATGATGCATTGCCCTACCCACGAGTTGCTGGGGCGTCGCCGTTTCTTTTGCCGCGGTGCCGGCAGCTCTTACACCGCTGGCCGGGTGTAGGGCTAGCCCCGTGGAGTACATGGCCTTGAACCCACCCGCGCTGCATGCATTGTCTGGAGTCAGGCAGTGTGATGTTGGGTAGATATCCCAGCACCGACGCGAGGTCCTCAGGGTTCAGACGGCGTGTCGGCGGGGCCCTTGAGGCCAACGTGCCTGCGCCCGGCACATGACAGCAAGACGATGCGCTAAAGTGCTTGCTGGGGGCCCCGGGATCTACAACAGACGGTTGTGATCTCCACGGGCGCTTTACCAGGGGAGGCCGTTACTGAATGTCCGGCAGTGGTCCCGTCTTGAGTATCTGAAAGCACGAAGGTCTCATGCGTCCTACGCCCGGAACTTCCTGATGTTTCCAGAGTCTTGATTTTCCAAATACTGAGCTCATGTGCGGCACCGACTGCGTTGTTTGGGCTTTTCATTAGGATATCATTATGATATGTATGATATGACATACAAATTTATTAATAGAGATATCTATAAACATAGATCTGGACATAATCTTTTCGATACATATGTGTATATATACATATACATATACACATACATATGTATAGTTATGTATATATATATGTAAATACATGCATGCCTACCTTTTATGTACACACATGCACTTCCTTCTGAAAGCTAAGTGTTTTTGCCAGTGAGGCGAGTTTGTCCGGAGTCTAGGGCTGTCAGGGTACATTGGAGCGGGCTTACGATTCTTCGCAATCAGCAGATTAGCATTTAGACTGTATTGGAAATTCGGAAAGTAGTCGCGGTAAGGCCCCCTAAGACTTAGGCATCATCAGCTTTCAAAAAGACCCCCTCAATGCGGTCATCGGTGTAAGGTAGAGTTGAGGTCCGTTCCTGCGTGGGAAGCCAACCTCCGTGAATTTATGGCACATCCAAGTTTGCAGTTCACTCATGGCAACTGTTGCTGGAATGCAGTGAGCTTGAAGGGGGAGGGAGTGGTTCTGAATGCTGTTGTGAAGCGAGCGTGTCTTGGCAACTGTGCCGATATTTCTCAGAGACGATTGTGCGCGTGGCCTCGCCACTTAAGTTTCCCTCCTGTTTCGCTGCACACTTCTGCACGTGCGCAGCAGCTTGGCTTAATGACTCAATCTGATTCAGTTGCACGTGCATGTCTTGGGCGGCCAACATCTACAAGAGCTGCTTGTGATCTCCTCATATTTGCACGGGGCTTTGCCGTGAGAGGCGGGGCATCGCATTAGTCTAGATGCTGTGTAGGATTGAGCATTTAGGGCTTAGGGAAACTTTTAAACTCTAACTTCTTACAGTTACCTGTCGGGGTGAGAGCCTGAATAGATCGTCGGAGTCGACATAAAGACATGTGCCTAGTAGTCTACTACTACTGCTACTGCTACTGCTGCTACTACTACTACTACTACTACCACCACCACGAAGACGACTATTAAGTCAAAGTAAGAGTAATTCAAACTAATCGTCATCCTCATGGCAGTAAGTGAACATGTCAATCAATATCAATCATAACAAGATAAAAACCATAGCAATAATACTAATAACAACATTCGGCAGAGACCCCCAACCTCACAACAATAACAAGTAATTTATCACTATCACAACTTAATAAGTATCACAACATTTCGAATAATGATCATCATTACTAGTACCACGAACAGTATACTAGTAGTAGTAACAGACATGTGCCAAGTCGCGTGCTCCTTGAGAGTTCACCATCGCAGTGTTGATTCTGCACTCCTGGGTCTAATGTGTTATTTCTAGCCGGAGTGTTCTTAGGATGTGTTTATACTTGGGCATAATAACCTCCAAGGGAGGATGAATACTGTCATTCTTATTTTGGTTCTAAGGTCGCACAAGCTAGCTAATCCATGCCGCGCCTTCCGAGAGCAGCAGCAAAGTCCTCGACGTTCTCACTGGTTTGATTCTTGTCCAGAGTTTGGTACGGGGATGACCTGAAAAGACACCGGTGGGTAAGGCGTAGATGCAAACTATAGTCATAGTATGTGACTTCTACATTCACAGGCAATAAGAACATATTTTTGATCAATTGCTTAGACCCCCCAGCAACCTGAGCTTGCTGTCATTGAGATGCGTGGCACTACGGTGCCAGAACTCCCTATGCCAGAAGTACTGCTAAGTGTTCCGGCGCTACTTGTATGCATGCGAAGAGTTTCAGTCCTGACAAGGATCACATGCTGTTGCGCGGGCGAGTGTACTGAGTACTGCGGCGTGTGTTGCATTGCCCTACCCACGAGTTGCTGGGGCGTCGCCGTTTCTTTTGCCACGGTGCCGGCAGCTCTTACACCGCTGGCCGGGTGTAGGGCTAGCCCCGTGGAGTACATGGCCTTGAACCCACCCGCGCTGCATGCATTGTCTGGAGTCAGGCAGTGTGATGTTGGGTAGATATCCCAGCACCGACGCGAGGTCCTCAGGGTTCAGACGGCGTGTCGGCGGGGCCCTTGAGGCCAACGTGCCTGCGCCCGGCACATGACAGCAAGACGATGCGCTAAAGTGCTTGCTGGGGGCCCCGGGATCTACAACAGACGGTTGTGATCTCCACGGCGCTTTACCAGGGGAGGCCGTTACTGAATGTCCGGCAGTGGTCCCGTCTTGAAAATTCCGACGTTCGAGCACGAGCGTCTGTCTGACACTTCCAACATTCAAGCTCCGAAAGCTCTTGGGCTTTGGGCTTTCATCCTAGTAAGTCCAGTACCCTAAGTGCTGAACCCCAAGATCGATCTTCTACATGAACTTGAGTATTTTTCGGGATCTCTCCTTCCGCGCTTGCGCGAAGGACGGCCTGGCAGCAAGAACACTGTGCCGGGTTCCGGCCTGAGCTTCCCTACATCCCTTGTGTATCCTACGCTGCAGTGTATAAGCCCAAAGTTTGGAACCCTAAAAGAGGCTTTGTACGTAGGCTCTTAGGCTTGTAGCAAACCCTAAACCCTTAACCCAAGCGTCGAAACCCAAAACTAAACCAAAATAAATTCCTGCACCGCCTAAACCCAGAAGGTAACCCTGATTGCCTGGCATTTCCATGAATGAGTCATGAGTGAGATGCGAACCCCCCGGCCCTGGACTCCAAGCCTTGTTCTTGAAGCTTGAAGGTTTAGGGCCCAGGGTTTTAGGTGCTTTTGGAAAGCAGGCCACTTCTAATAGGGTCTTTGGTATCAGAGGCGATTTTCCCGCTCATGGTTTGAGCCTTCTTGCTCAGAGCTGCTGGTCATGCTGCATTTTTCGACATGGAGCGACAACAGTCCAGGACACATGCCACTGGCAAACCGAGAGTGATAGACTGGAGTCTCGGACGTGAAGACCCTAGATCTATAATCATATAGGTAGGTTTAGATAGCTGATCCGAAATATCTGGAGCCCTAAGGCGACCTGCGTGCAAGCGGCTACGTCGGTCGAGGGGCAAGAAGCACCAAAAAAGGTGTTCCTGACAAGAGCTCTATACTTCGGGCCCCACAATATTAATATGTGCAGAGGATGCCTCGCTCAGACACTTCTGCTAGTGTTCAGCGTTTCAGATACGTTGTGCACTACTTGTAGCATTTTGCTGTTGCTGTCTTGGTGGGTTCGACTTCCTCTAGGTCTTGGTGTAAGTAATACCCGAAGCCCGGAACCCTGTAGCGCCGAACACCCTTAAAAGGGTCCAAAACCCACACCCACCCCTCTAAACCCTGAAGTCTTTCAGCATGTAGAGCCTCGCCATTCTAGGAACCTCTTTCAATTCAACAAAAACCCATATTAGGGCAATTCTCTAAGTTAGCGTCCTGTTTTAGGTTTTTACTAAGGTGCCGCCTCGTTAGGGGTTCCTAAAAAAGGGTCCCGAATGTAGAGAACTACCCATGACGTCCGTAGAAAGCTGTGCAGGAACATTCGAAACAGTCTCCCCAAGGCTGCACAGCTACGCGCGATGTCCGCTCGCTGTTCTAAGAGGTTAGCACCATCACATCGGATGTCTCTATACCTACGGTTGATGATATAAATCCTGCATTTCACATAATATTGAATATACCAGAATTCCCATAAGGTCATGCAGGATCCATATAAAACATCCAAGACCTGCAAGCTTTACACTTGACACTTCGACCCCCCCCCCCCCATGTCTCCCCAAATTGAAGGGGACTTAGAACCGAAGGCTTTAGCTTCCATGGGTGCACTGGTGGAGAAATAATTTTTGGCACTGAAGTGAGACTTCTGTACATGAGGTCGTTGCGAAGTTCCACGACGCAGAAGACCCCCAGAGCTTCGTGTCTTTGGTGCCGCTTGTTGCCTACTATAGAATCCCAAATAAATGCCTAGAGGGTTTTAGGATTCAGGGTTTGTGGTTGAGGGGGGTCGAGGTTTTGGGTTTAGGGAGTCCAGTCTCGTCAGGGTTCATGCTTTGAGGTTTCGGGCGCGAGACCCTTAAGCCCTCGCCGGGCTGAACCAACCTTTCGTGAAGTGGGGGATCGGTCTAGATGTTGCATTGCAGGTCTGCGCCTTCAGAGTGGCCATAGGGGCATGTGGACTCGTAGGGTCTTAGGGGATTTCTTAGGGCATGTAGTACGGTTTGGGGGTTTAGGTTTCGTGCCAGCTGGCATCACGAGTCTGGTTTCAACAGGGTTCAGGCTCTCGGGTTTGTTGGAGGATTTGCTCTTCCGGCAAGGCGCTGAAGTTGAAGCTTTCCTTGTTGGCGGCAGTGTGGTTTCTTGCAGTCCCAATCCACCATGGTACCCTGAGGGTGCAAGTACGTAGCAACCTGGCAATTTTTAATCGCCAAACTTTTGCCTAGACCCAAGGACCCATTTAAAGTAGGTCCTTCGTAGGCGATAATGACCCTGTGTGGCCTCTGAAGCAGGATGCAGAGAGAAGCCCGTAAGCCGTTTTGACCAATGTCTCTTCAATCTAGAAGCCGAGATCAGCAAAGCCGATCACCGGCCGGACCCATCAAATCAGAGCACACTTGGCCTGTGCCCTGTCGGTTACATCCTGCGAGATTAAGGGTCCAGGGTCGCAGGGCCCCCCTAAACTCATCCCTCTACGCGTAGGCGCTGAGAGCCCCATGGTTAGCCGTAAATCCCACGCCCTGCTCACTCTAACCCGAACCGGGGCAAAAGCCCTAGACCCTTCAAACCTAAACCCTTACAGAACCCAAGACCCAAAACCCTAAGCCCTACCCCGAACTGTTTGTGGATCGTTTTGGGTGTTGTGAGCACAACTGGAGTTGCCCGGGGCTCGGGTTCCGAAACTTGGGCGCGGCCGGGCCCTAAAGAAGGGGTCAAAGGCGGGTAGTTCTCTACAAGGGTTCCTTAAAGGGATCTATAAGGGTATCTATAGGGTTTGTAGAAGGGTAGTAGATGGGTAGTTCTCTACATTGAGGTCCCTTTAATTTTTGCTTCCCCAAAGAGTACGGCACGCTCATGAGAAGGACCCCGAAAGGGACCCTTATGTAGAGAACTAGCCGAGTGGTCAGGTTAAAGTATTCCCGTCTAGCCCTTGATTAAGTTGTAGTACAGTATGGTTTCCCCAAGCACTTGCTCGAATCAAGCTTGTTGGGGACCCTTCCTGAATGCCCCAAGCTCTGTGACAAGATCATAGCCTACGAGCAAGGGTCCATGTACCCAGACAGCACATACTTCATACTCTGGCCGCACCGCCAAAGTAGATACTATTTGAGCACATGGACCCTTATGGGGATATGGACCTCTTAACACCCTTCAGACCCTACGACCTCTGCAACAAAATCCCCCCAACGCAGGTTCACTTGGCACGGCCTTTTTCAGAAGGTTCTTAGAGTTCCTCGAGTCCTCGATGTGTCTCTCTTCACTGTAAAAGGCTTAGAGGCCTGAAGAACTTCGGGGTGAAGCTCAAGCTGACCCCGGTTTAGGGTTTAGGATTTAGGGCCTAAATTCTAAACCGCTTTTCAGTCAGGAGTTGGCTTGCCCAACCATCTGGAGCAGTACACTGCTTGTTCTAGGTAGTTGAGCTCTTGGGGCAGCCGTGTAACCTTCTTGATCACGTGCTCCTCAAGCCTTCTGAGACTCTTGATGCCTAAGCCTCTCATGACCCTACCCAACACTTCTCAAGTCTGAATAAGACCCTAGATATCCCAAACCCATATAGTGCCGCAATGCTCGGCAAAACCCGAAGCCCAAACTGCAACTCTGAAACTTGAAACTCTTCCGAGAACCTGAATCACAGCACATTGGTTGGTTGGCTGATTGCTATTGGTCGGAGCCTAACCTTCAAGATAGGTTACAGACAAAACAACAGAACAGCACAGTTCAATTCTAAATGCCCTGGTGCCAAATTGCTTTCGCTCAGCTGTTGGCCTCGCCCTCGTCGGGGACCGGGGCTACTCTGCGCAGGCTGGGTTAAAGTCTAAGATTCGGGCTACTGGGTGCAGCCTTTACTGGTATACTTAAGGTACATGCCTGTTCATGTAGAGCAGTACGTGATTGCTGTAGACTGCGGCGTGCTATCCTAGGGTAGAGCATGCACTGGTGATTGTTCAACTCAGGAGTTCCGAAGGGTTCGAAGTTTCGGCTTCATGACTGAACCCTAAAACCCCTACGATCCCCCCTTGAATCCCAGGCCTTAAGCCCTGCATCAGGAAGTGCTTGGGACTTGAAGCCGTAGGGATGCTAGGCATGGAACCGCCTTTATGAACCGAAAAGAACACCGAGGGAGGTTTAGAAATGTGGCAGCCGCATTGAATTGAATGTTTCGGAGCCACCGCACGATCTGAACAATTCAGCGTGAATGAAGAGGGTGATGCACATGTG
Source organism: Symbiodinium necroappetens (assembly GCA_905231915.1). NCBI lineage: Eukaryota > Dinophyceae > Suessiales > Symbiodiniaceae > Symbiodinium > Symbiodinium necroappetens. Next base: position 11,731 of record CAJNJA010008414.1, read on the forward strand.
CGCTATGCTTGTTTTTGACTCCTGGCTCTTCAGATGCCGTCGGGGCACAGGGGCAGAGTCGGTGAGAGCCACTTGCTGTGATTCTGCCAACGAACGACGCCTCAGGTGACTCCATGTAGGGTCCATGCACATACCACTGTATACTATTGCTACGCATGCCGCTACTATGCTGAGCGAGAATCTTTGCTTAGGAGTATCAGGCTCCAACAGCCGCTCGGTTGAAAAAATCAAGCTTGCGTCACCTTCATGGCACATGTAGGAACAGAGCGTTCAGCACTTTTCTGAACTTGGCCAACTATATATGGCTAACCTCATGAACAGCATGGTCTTGTCCTGAATATGTCCATTCATCCTGCTTCTTAGTGTTTTTATCACCACCTAGAAGATCATCATGATTGAGACGCGGCACAGACCTTACTGGTGCATTCTTGTTCGGAGGCTACACGACAAGACAGTGAAGGGAGCCGATCAAGAAGCCCTGGTCTCTAACCGCTACTATAGAAGAATTTGTAACAAGAGTATGAAGACTAGCCGGAGTTTTCTGCTTCCGAAATGCCAAGAAGCCCGAAACCCCAAAGCTGTACTGGGTAAAACCTAAAAAGGCCATAACCCGTTGAATCCTGAGCCATCCCTCAGACCCTCGACCATCGAAGCCTTAAAGCTCTGAAGCCCTCAACGACTCAACAGCACAAAATGCTAGAAACCCGAAAAGGGCTCTTCGGCCGCATGGGAGCAAGCTCTGGCAGTGCGGCACTGGCATCCTGGCTGGCTGAGTGCGGGGCTCCGACACAGTCAGAAGATTAGGGCGGTTAGGGTTTAGGGTTGAAAGGGGCTTCAGAGAGACCTCGTTCAAAAAAAGGGGTTTAGGCCTCACCAAGGCAAAAAGTAGTGCAGCCAGACCCTTGATTAACAACAAATCTTGCGATAAGATTTAAGAGTCTCAACATGATGATCACTGCGATGTTCCTAATTATGAATGGGAGGGCGTCGATTCATCACGGGTCTGTAGGCATACCAAAGGTTTTGATTTAGGACTTTAGGTCGCAGAACGCAAACCCGTAGTGTTCGGCGCTTGGGACCCAAATGTTAAGGCAAGCGTAGTCTTATAGGAAGAAAAATGATTTGTTGTAGGGTTTTCGCATAGCGTGGAGCAGGACTTTGCATTCCTCTATTCTTCTAAAAGATATCTTCCCGTTCGGCACAGGCGGACGGCAAAATCATTGCAAACGGACGGCAAAATTATTGCAAACCCGAGACGGCTGCTAGTCAGCCCTTAAAGCCAGACTGTCATCAATTGCCCACTGTGGCCCACAAGCTTACAAACTACGCAGGGCAACAAACCATGTTCCCAAATAGAGGAGATGGATGACCTTGCATGTGACATGCACTCTCCTAGTCAGAATTTCAGGCGTGGCCAACAGCTCACTACCGTACACCCTATCCTCCTTGCAAAGCCTTCACTAAGTTAGGGGTCAAACCTCGTGAAGCACAAGTCTTGCTGGGCTGTCTCGCAGGTGTCCGAGTCTCTTCTTACACTGCTGGCGTGTGGAGTTGATCGGACAGGGGCCCAGCATGTGGAGGGGCTTCTGCTAGAACCTGGTAAGTCTTGGGGCGACAGCTAGCAGCCATATTTCATCGGGTTTCCTAAAGCATAGATAGCTCCCCACCTCCACCAAAAAAACAACAACCTCAGAAAAAAAAACAACAACCTCAGTGGACCTTATTTTCGGCTACAGAGCTCCAGCAAGCCACTCGCTTCGCACAAGAAGGCACCCTAATGAATAGTAGTACTTCCTGTGCCGAGCCCCATGGTCGGGTTTGATGAGAGGTGTTATGAGGGGTCTACAGAGTTTTTGGGGGCGTGTGATGGTTCGAGGGTGCTCATTTCATGAGCTTTGGGTGGTTCAGGCCTGTCTACTGGGAGACTGCAAATCGGCAGGGTGTTTGCCCACGCAAGGTCCACAGGGCGTTTTAGGGTTTAGGGAAACCCTGAACCCTGAACCCTGGGTTTGTTTTGAGTAACAAGTAATGAGGTATTTGGGTTAAGGGTAGCAAGTTTGTAGTCAGTGCTTTGGGAGAGAATACGAGTATGTGGCACTTGGACCCAGGGCTACGATATGGAATGCTTGATAAATATTATTCCCTGGAGCCATAACTACAAAGAAAGCATACTGTGCCCAACACCCAATTCTATTTATTCTGTTTCTAATTTTATGGCCCTACAATGCCCTACAATAGTCAAGACATTATATCAAGCGACAGTCAAGCCCAATAAGCCTTTCAAAGATCCCTTAAAGGAACTGTTAAAGCCACCGTTCGTCAAAAGGAGCCCCTCACGAAGCCCTCGCAGGAACAGTTCAAGGATTCCGTCCAAGGCCTCGGTGGTGGCCGCTGGGCGGCCACGGCGCCGCTGTCGGAAGAGCTCGCCAAAGCATTGCGGGGTCTTCGCTGCTCGGGAGCCGAGTTTTTGCGGACTGGATGCTTTTTAGGACGTGTGACGGTTTTCGGAGTGATTTTTTGATATTTTTCGGAAGTTTTAAGGGTAAAGCGGTTCATTTTGCAATTTAGGGCTTTGGTATTTTAGGGTTTTCTGAAGATCAAGGAAGGCCGACAGGCGCGTTTGACAGTTTTTGTGTCGGGACTACGGTACTGTCCATTGTTACCAGCAAACCCTTCCACGAACCCCGAGCTCGACCAAATTCTGGTCTAAAACTCGAGACTCTAAACCACTGAAAACTTGGCTGCCTAGATAGTTTCAGGAAATGCGTAGTGCCTTTTTCATGCCTTTCTGCTGGACTCCACCCATGAACCTTCCAATTTTCCAGAAAATGTGGGTACCTGCGAAGAGGTTCGCCCGTTAAGACGTGAAAGGCAGCAAAGGGCTCAATCACTGGGACAGGCCTTAATTAGTATGTTGTTCGGAAGAATTAGTGGGGGATTCTTGAGGGTTTCTTACCATTGATTAAATTTGGCATACTTATATACTCCACCACTCAATTCCGATTCGGGGTTGCCGCGGTCGTTGCTGCTATTGTTGATCGTCTTCTGTTGTGTGGGTTGCATGATGAAACTATGTGAGATGCTGTAAGGGACGGAGTGGGGTTATCTTCAGAACTGTTGGCTTGCTACAGGCCTTCATTATCATTCAGGTGCTCATGCCAGCTGGTTTGAGCCGTCGTGAAGCAGGGGTCGCCAGGGTGTCGATCAGGAATGGAGCGTTTGAATCACCCTCCTTGCAATCGGCAGAAGACGCTGGTCCTCAAAGCGGCGCAACTTGCCCAGCTTATTGCAAGCCCAAAACCCAAGTCCTTAAGCAGAAGCCCTGAACCCCAAAGCCCCGAAACCCGATTAGCTCCCCGCATCTGTGTACTACGTCAAGGTCACTCGATGCCTTCGTCGCCACCTCCAGCCATACGAGATCTCTTCTCACCGGAGCCGGTGAGACAAAAGAGAGTAGCTGCAGGCAGTATCGAAGTACAGGTTTGCAGGGGCAACAGCAAATCAGAACCCAAACATAGCCGAGCAAATCGACCCGGCGCTGATTCGTAGAACATCCCTGGAACGTGTCAGGGCATCTGCTCTCCGCTCCTTGTAACTGAGCTCGTGCGGAATTTTGTGTTTTGTTGCGACATGAGAAACCGATTGTATGTACTTGAGCATGTCCTTGTTGGTGCTGCCGTTGTCGTTGTCGTTGTCATTGTTGCTGCTGCTGCTGCTGTTGT
>CAJNJA010008415.1:207-15451 GCA_905231915.1 Symbiodinium necroappetens
TACCTACCTACATGCATACATACATACATACATACACATACATACACACACACACATACATACCCATATATATCTACATATATATATATTCATTAAATACATAATCATATATGTATTTATACACACACTAGTTCATGCTGGTGTGCAATGATGTAGATTGGCAACGGGTAGCACTGAACTGCAGATGTCCAGAACAATGCCAACAAACTCTTGGTGTCATGCTTTTGTTTCAATACTCGAATCATCGTAGGATGCAGAGGTCTGCGAGTCTTTGTAGAGGGAAGTGGGCAAGGCACCGAGGGTGACGACTTTCATGTATGTTGATACCACTGCACATTCTTGTGCCACAGGGTTGCGATGCAGCGAAGGTAACAAAGAGTCGCACGCGGTCTGTATGACAGGCCCGTGTCTTCTCGTGGCTTCACATGTTGTATCCTTGTGGGAGACCGTGTTGATTAGCACGGCCCGTGTTAAATAACAGGGGCCAAGCATGGACATCAGTCTTGTATATACACACGTACATACATACCTATACACGTATGTGGCACGCAACCCCTCATGGACTACTAAAATATGCGGTATGATGCTAAGAAGCAAGAGCCACATGGGTACAAGGGTAGTCATGTTTTTGGAGGGGGCGTACCATATACATAAATATATATATATATATAGATATATTATATATATATGTATATATACAAATACAAAAACAAATACATATACATATACATATACATATACATACATTAATATACATACCTCTCCGGTGCAAGGAGCATTGGCCGAAGCGCCGGTTTCGGTAGCGCCGGGAAAGGCCCGGGCCTCGCAGGGACACCAAAAACAGAACTCCGACGTACGGAGTTTATAGGGTTTAGGTTTTAGGCGCGCAGTATGCGAAATCTTCATTATCTATAAAATACGATTTACAGGAGCTCTAGAATATTTTGATCGTTTTATGTATTATTTTAATCGAGTGTTTTACGGTCTTAGAAGGGATATAGAGGGTGCCAGCGGGGTTTGCAAACTGCTATAAGGGGTTGAAGGGTTTTATAAGGGGTTTGTAGGGTGCTACAAGGGGTTTGTGGGGCTGTATCAGGAGTTTGCAGGGCTTCATATAATATGGGCTTTGCAGTGTTTCATACTTCGTTCTTTAGGGTTTTGTCTATATGAGCGGTATAGGGTTTTATACGCCTTGATATAGGGCCGTTTATGGTATATAGCCGATCTTACTGATTGCTCCAAAGACCTGAAAACCGAAGCCTGGACCAGTCTCTGAATGTTCACCCGCATCCACGAACTCAAGCCATGCATCCGAATAAGAACAACTTGCAAACTTCAACCCTAGGCCACAGATGGCACATCCTCAAAGCAAATACTATAGGGGCCTGTTATAGTTAGAAGAGAGTTTTGGGGAGTAAGGAACCCCCCAAATAGTATAGGTAATTCTTCAGGGCCGTATAATACCCTAAGGGTCCATGTACCCAAATAGTATATACATTGGCCCCAAAGTACGTATATGGGGACTACTTCTAGGCCAAAGTATATCTATTTGGGTACATGGACCCTAAACCCTCTAAACCCTCTAAGCCCTAAATCCTAGACCCTAAACCCTAAACCCTAGACCCTAAACCCTAAACCCTCTAAACCCTCTAAACCCTCTAAACCCTAAATCCTAGACCCTAAACCCTAAACCCTAAACCCTAGACCCTAGACCCTAAACCCTAGACCCTAAACCCTAGACCCTTAGGGTTAAGCAAAGCTCTGAAGTCCCCGGCCGCAGTGCGGGCCATTTGGCAGAGGTGGAGAGCAGGCGGTCCAATCGCTCCAACTGCAGGGCACTAAGGGGTTTAGGGTTTAGGGTTTAGGGGTTTAGGGCATAGGGTTTAGGGTTTAGAAGCTCTTGTTAAGGGACCCAGAGAACCTAATACCCCTTAATTAAGGAATATATTAACTTATAGGGGCCTTATTATTATGATTTAAGTTCTATTCCTTAATTAAGGGGTGTTGGGTTCTCTGGGTAAGGGTGGAGGCCTTAAGGGCGGAGGCCTTAATCGGCTTTGGGGTACATTAGCTCGGGTTTATAGGGTCTAGGGCTTATAGGATTTAGGGTCTGGGCCGTAATGATTAATTAGAATAGGGCTTCGGGGTACAGTGTACTATACGTTGTAATAAGGAACCAGGCACTAGGGCCGGAGGCTTACGAATTGCAATCGCGGGATTGTTCAGGGCTCTATTAGGAGGAACATGTATCGGAAATACGGCTTCGTGGAGTCCAGACAATCGAAAAAAGAGAACTCATGGAAGTTCAGAAGTGTACGGGGCGCAGATCGACAAGGGTTTGCACAGGTTTATGTCGAATCCTAAACCCTAAACCCTAAACCCTAAGGTTTTATGGGCTTCATGGTTTGGAGTTGTGGGTTTTGTGTTTGGGTGGATGGTGCAACATCCTTAAGACCGCGAGAGACGACGGAGAGAGAGGGGTAGAGAACCGGAGACATCGATTAACACAATCTTAAGTTACAAGTGTACAGCAAGAATTGCACATTTTAGTCGGGATCCAGTATCTAGATGACCTGTCGACTAGTGTACACCTGAACATGCGGATAAACATGATAATCGACGTTTTGGTGGTTCATTATAGCATCAGTATAATACTACAGTATACGGACCTTTGTCAGTATACGACAATATACGGACCTTTAAGGAATAATCCTGTGCAACCCTGGGCGGGATGTTTCCGCCGAAACCACGACACTCTGAGCTTTCCTCTCGCGTCAGTGACGGTGACGACGACGACTTTTGGGATTCTTCGGCGGGGGGCCGCCAATCACAACTGAGCCCAAACCTCGCACAATACCAGCTCGAAAGGGTCTAGAGGTTTCTATAAGATAAAGCCTACTATAAGGGCTGCAAGAGTCCGAGCTTTAACCTAAAACCCATATCCCTTAACTCATCACCCCAAAGGTCGCAACCCCAGAATCCCAAAAACTGCAGCCAAGCCCGACCGAGTGACTCAGTGCTCACGCACACCTTCACCCACGAAGTGATCCTTGGAGGATTCCGGGATGAGGACGGCCCAGTGTCCAGGAACAAATCTCTAAGGAATACTAGTCTTAGGGGCTGAGTACCCTAGCCCCAAAAAGGTTAACCTTTCAATTATGGTAGGATTATATAAGCTCAAAGAAAGTTAAAGGTTACCTACTCAGCTGCTAAGTAGTATGGCCATAGTCATTCGTAGGATCGTAAGGTATCGAATCTCCCAAATCATCACCGCTTGCGCCGTGAGCCCTAAACCCGTCAAAACAAACACCTGAAACCACAACCCTCGCAACGAGGTTTCTTTGTGCCGGGCTTTTGGGTGAACTTCCTTGGCACACCGGGGGATCCCCCATATGTTGGCGAACACCCTAGCACTACCCATAGGCCCCAAAGTAGTTCCCTTTTGGGGATTACCTTATAGGATTCTAAAGAGAAGCCATAAACCTATGGGTACATTTGACGACTGTATATCCGAAGCTCTCTACCGGCTGTTTGGGGACTCTGAATTGGTGGCCGTGGCAAATATCAGCGAGTCGGAAGCATGCACCAAGGAGCCCCACCACAACAGCAGCTCCACCCCGGCTAGTGTTTCCAAGAGCCTCGTTAGTCTATAAAGTCCTTCGCAAGGGCTTGTCATAAACCCCAACCCCATCTGAACCCCAGCCCACTAGACCCCGAGCATGCAGGCAAGACTCATAATGCTCGACCTCAGTTCCACAAGAAACTTTGTTCCACATCTCTCGCAACAGATCATCCTCCTTAATACCAGAAAGTGCAAGGTTCAAAGCGCACCCCATGGAGTCCAGACCAGGGTTGGAGAAGTCTACTTCGGGACTCAGCCCCATACAACTTCCCAGTTAGCCTCTTGGTGCCGAGATCAATCTTCCTAGGCTTTGGGAGCTTCAGGGGGCTCTTCCGGCGACTCGAAGAGCAAAACCGAATGCCGGAAGAGCAGGGATCCCCCGCTAAGCTTCCACAGCATCTCTCGACCTACCAGCTGAGACAGTAAGCAGTAATAGGAACAGTAGTAACCATTATAGGGCTGACAGTAGCAATACTAAAATCCACAGAGAAACCTAGCACAGTAGCAGAAGTTGTAAGTAAGCTGTCCATGGACAGAAAAGTGCCCAGCAGCCCAGAAGGGCTCGGAGTCTGAACCCTACAAACCTCGAAGACCTGTCATGCCTGCACCAGTTGGCATAACGAAGTGGTGGTTCAAGAGGGAAAGTAAGAGGAACGTGAGCAGCACTTCCAGTCGTTCGGCGGCAGGTGGATGCAGCAGCACTCGCCGCAGCAGCAGCAGCAGCAGCAGCAGCAGCAGCAGCTTCTGCTGCTGCTGCTGCTGCTGCTTCCCCTGCTGTAGTAGTCTTGGCGGTAGTGGTATTTGGCAGCAGCGGCAGCAGCAAGAGGCACAACATGGGCTTCCTCCAGGTTCGCTCCAAGGAAACATCTCACCAAGACTCCCGGAATCTCAAAGGATCCCCACAGCTTCCCAGTTCTCGGGCTCTCGCCCAGTAGACCTTCTCCTCCGGCTTCGTGTTCAGACCTGATCTCGCAAGTGCCTGGAGCGCTGCATGGGGTCAAGCGGCAAGCATGCGACATCACAGAATTCATCCCCAAGTGTGTGGTCTAATGGCAATGTGAGTGGCCTCGGAATCCCTGGAGTGTTGGTCGTTGCAGTTGGGCTTTGATCGGACATAAGAGATCTTATGCACTGTGCAAAGGAGCCACGTGCCCAGGTGGGCGATTGATTGTGACATCACTGCCGAACCGAAACCCCAATCCCCTAGACGAGCAAAATCTGTTCCCTGCCTCTTTCCATTCGTCCTCATCCACCTGCTTCTCTTCCTCGGTCGCGTTGAGCATACATGTGATTCACGATGTGAAGGTGGTGATGATGTCATGTTGACTGTCACGGCGGTGGAGGCGGCGGAGGCAGTGCTGGTGCTGGTGCTGCTGGCAGTGATGGCGGCAGTGGCAGTGGCTGGTGGTGGGCGGTGATGGGTGGAAGGGCGGAGGAAGGTGGCTTCTGGCCATGCTTGGACTACTTCAAGACGCTGCATTGCCAGCGACAACATTTCGAGTCCAACAGACCTCATGCAGTCACACCTTCTGGTCTCAAGCGCTATAAACATTAAAAACCAAAGCCATCGCCTCGGCTTCAAGAGCAGCTTGCATGTGGAGGGACGGAGCGAGAGAGAGAGAGAGAGAGAGAGAGTGAGTGAGTGAGTGAGTGAGTGAGTGAGTGAGTGAGTGAGTGAGTGAGGGATCCAACTTGCCACCAGACCACTGTGTTGATGAGGTTGCTCCTGCCAGCTCATGAAGGTGATGAAGGCGGAGGCTTTCACGGCATTTGAAGAGAGCAGCTTTGATACTATGTCTCGGGCGGCCATGAATGAACAACTTTGCTCCACAAAAACGAAGCAGGAACGACACGAGAACTTGTAACAGCGGCAGCTGCGAGGCTTGTCCAAGGCCGCGCTAGCACGGGATGTGAGACATCACCAAACTGGCCTTGGAATGCTGACTAACTACTAGTGAATGAATGAATGTATGTATGCATGTATGCATGTCTGTATGTAAGTATGTATGGGTTTATGTGTGTATGTATGCTTGCCTGCCTGCATACATGCATGTATGTACATACATGCATGTATATATGTTGAAGCGTAAAGAACAGACAGGTATTTGCGCCCTAGCAGAGGGCGGCCCGGAGGATCGAGGACCTTCCGCTCTCTTACCTCAATACAAGCAAAGAGGCAATGTCTCACTCTCTTCAAGTCTAGCACAGCATTTTCCCACTTCTGGCATAGTCTGCAAGTGGCTCCAACTTGTTGTTGACAAGTCTGACAAGTGCCACAGGGAAAACAAAACGAATTCACCCTCAAGTGCTGATTTTCAGCGCGACAGTCTCTGGCGGGACGGACCCGCGAAATGTTGTGGGCGCTACAAGTGCACAAATCTTGGTACTAAATGCGGTCTCGGTTACCACTGCTTCTCTGACCCTCGAACAGAAGTCCCTACCGTACCTTGGAATGCGAAGCCTCCACACCAAGTTGCCAAACGAGGTTCACGGGAAGCGTAAGAGGCAGGATGGAAACATCACCTAAATTGGCCTTGGAATGCTAACGAACTTAGAGCCGACACGGACCTCTCTAACCCGACCGCACGAAATATGCCACACCTGTGACATGATGGCCGGTCCATTTGGCCTGGCATGTAGAGAAAATCAAAGCATTTCCACCGTGACGGCTGAAGCTGACATCTTCGATTCTTCGCGCAACGCTCTGCGATTTAAGTTCTTGCGCTCATCAAACTGGTTTGGGAGCGCGACCTTGCCATCGTACCCCAAGCGATTGCTGCTTTGCCGCCACGGATTTCTGGTTCATACAGGTCGAACAAGGATTCACTTGCTGGACCACTGTGCTGTGACTCATAATTCATAAAGAGCGCGGCTACCATCCGCGGCTGAACCATGGCCCTCAACGAGAATGTTGGAGCCATGGGGCCAGAAGGAAGCCGGAGCTTCGAAGTCATCTGGAATAGGGGAAAATGGAGAAAACTGGCGCAGTGCTCCACGCTCTGGCCGTATGTGCGATGTAGGGCAAGGCCAAGAGAGCACGTCTGCACTCTCCGAGACCATGCGCTGCGCCGCAGCTTCTTTACTGCACAGCTGTGCCATGCATTACGAAACCTGAAACAATTCAGACGGAATCCTGCAACGCACTGCCCCGCGCGATCATCTTTAACCAGCGACATAGTCCTGCCCTTGCCTATAAACGTCAACACATCTGCCGATGGGAAAGCGGAGCAGTCGAGCAGAAGCTCCGGCGACCCTGGCAGGCAGCCAGAAGCCAAGACTTGAAGCGGCCTAGGCCTAGACTACCAACGATTCGGGATATGGTGATGCTCCAGGCGAACTGTACTTTGAAGAGGTGCTTCTGGCTCCTTCAAGCCCTGTGCTGTTGACGCCTTGCGGCAGCCTTCCTTGCTGCCTTCATCTCCGCGGCGATGCGATTCCTCCTCCGGCGAATCTCATGCGGGCGGCAGACGTGGCAGTGCGTACAATCGTCACCCTTCCTGCAGCCATCATCTCCTGTGCGTGTGAAGAAGAGGCAGGGGAAGCACCGGCCGTTGTTGTGTTGCTCAACCATGCGCAAAGGAAACGGACCCGGATATGTGTCGGCATGTTGCGTCACAAGTTTGAGCTCTGCCCGTTCATCCTCGTTGTCGACTGCCTTTACCTCCCCTCCTGTAGCACGCTCGACATCGATCTTCTTCTCCCATGTCTGCGGATCCACGTTCGGATCTTCACGCGCTGGGTGGGCGACGAGCCCAGGAAGAAGGGGCTCTGTCCAATGTGGCACAGGGCCCAACGCCTGGCTTTCCATCTCCTCGGGCACCGCAGCGCCCAGGACGGGCTCTGTGGGGGGGTGGAAGATCGGGGTGCCCGGAAGAATCGGCTCTGAGGCTGCCTGGCCCACGAATGCACCGAAGCTCTCCTCTTCCTCCGTCTCCTCCTCGAGGTCAAGCCCCAAGCTGGGGAGGATGGGCATGGTGCTGCTTCGCAGATGCTGGCTGGCAATCTCATCGTCGGTCACATCTGGCATGACAAGCTGTTGTTCCTCATCGGATTCATGGTGCTTCTCTTCGAAGCTCGCCTCTGCCACAAAAGCGTAGCCTGGTGCGAACTCTTCCTTCTCCGCCCGGACGTGCAACCCCTTGGCCAGCCAATGTGGCGGTGGGGTCATCTGGCTGTTCATCTCGTTCTCTGTTTCGGGCAGGATCGGAGTGCAACGCAGAATCGGATCTGACGCCTTTTGGCCCACAAACGCACCGAAACTGTCTTCGTTCCTCTCCTTCTCGCCATCAAGCCCGCAGCTGGGGAGGATGGGCATGCTGTAGCTTCGCAGCTGCTGGCTGGCAATCTCATCATCGGTCACATCTGGGATAACCTCCAAGAATGTCCGTGCCACCCTTACCGCAAACTTCTGGTCCAGATCTGGCTCGTGGTGCTTCTCTTCGAAGTTCGGCTCTGTCAGAACAGCATAGCCTGTTGCGGGCTCTTCCTCGAGATCCAAGCCCAAACTGGGGAGCGCCGGCATGGTGAGACTTCTTGGTTCCGGCGCTGGGCACATCTCAACGACTTCCACGAACGTCCTGGTGACCCGCACCTGTGCGGTCTCCCAAGCCATGCTGGCGAGCGACATGGCGGAAGATTGATAAGGCACAGATAGGGAAAGCAAAAAGGACGCCTGAGGCCTCAACAGCAGAGCTTCACATGTCCGTTCCGAACATGGCTCTCCACGCTACGACAAGGCCTGCCATACCAGTATTTTTCTGGTAATGCATGCATGCACGTGTCCAGGCTGCGCTGTCCTGGCTTGGTGCAGCGTCTTCTCCATTGCGTCACTCGTCGCATCACCTGCAGAAGCAAAGGCACTCCCCCTCCGCCTCGCCCCCTACTACCCCTGCCTCGAGCGAGACCGAGAGTGACTGCAAAATCCTAGGCCCCAAACCCAAAACGGAACCCACAAGTGCAGAGCTTTTGTTCTACCACCGACAGCTTTCCTGCCTCCGGACCTTTTTCCTGAGCCCCCACAGCTTTTTTCCCGACCCGACAGCTCTCCTCCCACCCTGATGGCTGTGCTGTCGCCCCTGGAGGCTTCATTCCCTACCGACTTATTTCTTGGTCTTGCCTTCCTCTACCCGTTTCGTTTTCGGCGGAAAAAAGAAGACAGCCCCAACAAAAAAACCCTAAACCCTAAAACCGAATCCCTAAACCCTAAACCCTAGACCCGAATTGCCGAATCCAAGTCTTCCTTGCCAAGCATGCCGGGCGGGCTCTCGTCAGTCCCAGTGGACCGGTTGGAATCTCTGGATCGCCTCAGGCTTTACGGTTTACCCATAGGCCCCTAAGTAGTTCCTTTTTGGGATTACCTTATAGGATTCTAAAGAGAAACCATAAAAAGGAACTACTTAGGGGCCTATGGGTAGTTGCTTGAATATGGGGCTCTGGCGCTGCGTCGGGCATGCCGGCTCGAGGGCTTTAGTTTTTTAGGAGGCGGTTTTGGGAATTAAGGCAAGCCTTGAACCCCCAAACCCGCCGTGCGTAGGGCTTGTATAAGGGCTTTAAGTATCGGCGGTTCGGAAGATGGATAGGAAGAGGACAAGAAAAGAGAAAGAGGCCTTGATGATGAAAGCAGGTCTTTGTAGGGTTTTAGGTGTGCTTTACAGTCCCTATCGGTCTTATGGCGACATTACCACACTGGAAACAATCAAAACCGAGCAGGAGTGGCAGGTTCAACCTTGCTTTATATGATGCAAATTTTCGCATATTTAAAGCCAACATATACACCCACCGACACGACATAAGGAGGTTCAGCAAAAACACACACCGCGAGTTTAAACCGTAATTAATTTGACAGCAGTAGGCCTGCGTCAAGATATTATGGTCTCTGACAGCCCAGCATTTCAAGGTCTGTTCTTACGCATCGATGCTGTGCCTAGCGAGCCGAAGTGCAGTGGAATCTGCCCCGAAAAATGGACGAAACCTAAGTGCTTCTGAACATGCCTTTTCTCAAACACCTACATCTCAATTCGAGCTGAAGACTCATGAACCAAGAGCACGCTGCTACACCAAGCAGGCCACCTCCGGCAGCAGCAAGCGCGACACATGGGCCCCGATCCTGCTTCGATCTACGACAGAAACCCTAACCGGTCCTAACCCCTAATCCTGTGAACCCTAAACCCCTCCATTCCTGAGTCCTCAGCTCCTAGGCCCTCGCACGCCAAACCGGCAGGGAACTCTGGGTTTGTAAGGGTTGCGCTGATTGTAGGTTCAGGGCTTTTGGGACCGGGGTGTTCATAGGAGTCGAGAGTGCAGGGTTTAGAGTGCTACATGATGACCCTAGAGGCAAACTCACACACACAGCATGAGGACAAAGTTTAAGTAGGCAGGCTTGCCTTCTTGAGCTCATATAGTATCAATGACATCAATATTAAGGATCATTTTTTATAATGACTGATATTCTTGCTACGACCACCATTTAAGTCTTTACTTCACATCATCGTTATTGCTACTAACAGGGTGGTTATGACTATCATTATGATTGGTATTCATTATGATTACTAGATGTCTCGGATAGGCTGCGTGCGCGCCCGGAACTCTGAGGTGTCGGCGGCAAGTGGAAGGCAACAGTCTCCAATCATTAACCAAGCGCGTGTGAGAGGCGCGGAACTTGATTCAATAAGGGGTTCAGAGTTTGGAGCAATTGATTTTCTTAGTCGGAGCATTCCCTAAAAGTGACTATACTACAGGGTAAGAAAACCCCGAAACCTGTTCTGTTTGTAGAGGCCAAAGAATTAGGTGGAGGGGCTATCCTGGAAATGGGGATTTCGAAGTTTAGCACACAGAGAGCAAAATTTACCCTTTCTGACCGAATGTACCTTGAATGGTATGGGCGGCTTCATGTTATGGGTTGTTAATTTACGGGAGATTCCTTAGTAAAAGGCTATTTTGCCCTCTGGGTCAAATGTGTGAAGATGCTGAGACCATGGAGGGGTGAGTGTATGTAAGCTTGTGAAGTTGGTTTAGTGCCGGGCTTCCATCTGGCCCCGTAGCAGTGAATGCCATGTTCCGTGCATGTTGCGCTGGGAACCGAGATGTTGCAGCGAAGTTCGGGGTGTTAATGTCAGGGCCTTCATAACGAGAACAGGGTTTGGGGGTACATTCTAGTCTATCTATATTAAGGAACCCGAAGAAATACTATTATTTGGCAATGATTCCGACTCGTTTACCATGTCTGGAACTGTCGAGATCCGTCAGTGAGAATTCGAAGTGGAAAGGCCGGGGCAGGCTGTCACTTGGAGGTGTGCGCTCCTAATTCCTGAACACGAGATCCCTCAAGACTCCAACCTTTAAGACTTAAGCCCTGAACGCTAGGCCACCTTCAGGCCTACTTCCCGCCCCTCTGAATCCTTTACAAGGGCCGCTCGAATAATTACAATCGGGTTTGGGTGTATAGTAGTCTCTGTTTTCGCTAAGTCTAAGGAGCCCGAAAGAGCATCATTGACTAGCTGCTGTAGTTATTCAGGCCCCATATCATACGATACGGAGGCTTTGACTGGAAGCTACACGGTTTGAAGCTCCTCGAATCATCGCAGGATACACAGAGTAGGACCCGCTCAAAGTATTGGAGAGCTCAACATATCTATCTTGGTGGGTATTGTTGTCTTTCTTGCGATGCTCCCATGATGGTATCGTTCATTACTTTGGGGGGGTTCATGACCACCTTGGTTCTCGTCATTTCACCGGTCTAGCCTAGCAAAGTTTAGTATGAAGACGACCGTGAGCATGGTCAACACCATCATCGTGTTGGCAGCGCTCAATTCGTGTCCTAGCTCTCCATTGCTATCGCCGAATGCAGTCTCGCTCGTGAGATATTTCGGGCAAGATTTCTTGCTAGCTTCCCGAAGCTGTGCTCTCTTGCGTATCCAGACCTGGTCCCAGACAAGAACAGGCCACGAAGAGCGAGAGCGGGCGGTTCCAAGATCAAGTCCAATATTGACTTGTGAAATTAGGGGCGGGGAACGTCATGCATGGCCCTGGGCTGAGTGCCGTGCATACAGGCGAAGTGCCTGCATGGATCTCACAAGCTTGTATGGTGCTGAAAGATTCGACTGCAAAGCTTCAGGAAGCATAGGACTGCATTTGCTTCGTGCCGGTGTCCGCCCATTGATGCTTTAAGCCGGCATACGATGGGCTCGACTTCCAACACGGCCGGACATGCTTGATTGCAAACAAAACTTCACTGTCGTCGTCGTCGTCGCTGTCGTGGTGGTTGTAGTTGTCGGTGTTGTGGTAGTGGTTGTGGTCGTCGTCGTCCTGTGTCGTGTGTTGTTTGTGGCTTGTGGTTTGTCGTCTGTTGTGAGTTGTTTGTGAGGTGTTGGGTGGTGTGCGCTTCTCGCTCTTTGTTGTGGTTGTTGCTGTTGCTGTTGCTGCTGTTGTTCTTGCTATTGTTCTTGTTATTGCTGTTGTTGCTGTAGTAGTCGTAGTAGTAGTAGTAGTTGTTGTTGTTGTTGCTGTTGCTGTTGCTGTTGCTGTTGTTGTTGTTGTTGCTGCTGCTGCTGCTGATGTTGTTGTTGTTGTTGCTGTTGTTGTTGTTGTTGGTGGTGATGATACATCTGCACACGTACTTGCACATCTATGTGCCGTCAAACCACTCATGTCGTGACGGGGCACCGGAATTATGGCCAACATACCTTTGCAAACTATGAGTGTTGAGATTGACTGACAAACAGAGCATCCCAGCCGTGCGCATCGCCACAGACTCTGCTCGAAGCATGCTCTCGACCTCGGCGGCGCGAGGAATGAGAAGCATGCTTTGGAGTCTCTCTGCGTTTTTGGGGTCTGGGTCGCTGGCTTCTACCCATAGGCCCCTAAGTAGTTCCTTTTTATAGTTTATATTTAGAATCCTATAAGGTAATCCCAAAAAAGGAACTGCTTAGGGGCCTATGGGTAGCTCTCAAGCTTCGCCTTCTTAGATTCCGATCCACGCTAAAGGTCTCGTCGCGACTTCCCGGAGGTTACCTGAAGGCCAACAGCCCTCAAATGCCGAGAATGGGGGGAAAGCAAGATGCTGTTACAGCTGAAACGGCTCCAGAAATCCAGTCTCCTAGGAACTCCTAAACCCCAAACCCAAAAGAAGGGCCATCGAGCCCCGAACCGCTTCCGCGCCGACGGCGTCGGCGCCGCGGACGAGGTCCAGCGAGTCGCCTGGCGGAGTGGAGCTCTATCTTTCCATGTATCTATCTATCTGTCTGTGTAATCAAGTGTTATAGTCTCCATTGTAGTTCCTCTTTGGGGGCGACCTTCTAGGATCTGGACATAAAGCTGGCTAAACCAACAAGAACTACGATGGAGACTATAGCCCACAAAGGGGCTTGCGTACTGTTATGGGCCATACCTTCCAAAAGCATGCTAGTAATTCCAAATATTATAGAAACCCTACATTCTACCCTTTAGCTGCTTAGGGCTCTTTGTCCCCAACCCTCATGATACCCTTAAAGAAACCCCTATAGTTAGAGTAGCTGCGTAGGACCCTTTACTGGGTTCTTGCTCATGGGGATCTATATAGTAAATCATATGGTTTCCATATTACGGTAACCGATAATTAAGCCCCCTAAACAAGAGCTCAGTCGAGCTATATACATGGGTAGTTCTCTAAATTAGAGTCCCCTTTTAGGTCACGGCACCCTTATAAAGAAGGACCCCCAAAAGGGACCCTAATTTAGAGAACTACCCATGTAGAACCCTTTTAGGACCCTTATAGAAACCCTATAAGATCCCTTTAAAGGGCCCTAATTTAGAGAACGACCCACATGCAGCCCCGGGTCTGCCTGGCCGGGTCAGCTCCTCGACCTCCCGGCTGCGAACGGCGCCCTTCGGAGTTCGAAACCGGGCGTTTGGGGGGTGGGGATTTGTGGTTTGTGCCGTGCAGGCTAGAGTTTTCATGCTTCCCCGCTGGAAGCTGCAATGGTCTTTATGGGTCAGCTGCGCTGGCTGGCCGTGCACTGTGCAGATCTTTCTCTGCCGTCCTCCTTGAGCAGCCGCTCTTGAGGGTTGGGTTTTTAGTCCTTTGGTTCTTCTTGCCTTCTAGGTTTGGGGTTTGTCTTGCTTCCTGTTGGAAGTTGCAAGGCGTTAACGGGTCAGCTGCGCTGGCTGACCCAGCTTACAGCGAAGGTGTGCGTCTACTTTTCCCTCTCCGCTTCGGCGGCCCGTTGGTGCAGCAAGCCACCCTCCGGGGCGGATGTCACTGCACTGCAAAGCACACACACACACAGGGGTGGGGATTTGTAGCGCTTCTGGGTATCATTTGGGTTGGGTACTGCCCCCAATGCAGTCTTCAGGCTAGTATTATGGGCCTTTATGAATCGTACTCAACTGGGGCGGCATCCAACATAGAGGGGCCTTAATGGTTGACGAGGGTTCTGGGGTACATTCTAGGATTCCGGGAACTAGAAGGGAATGCAACTTGGGATTCTTCCCATCTCTATTAACTCTATTCGTCTACATTACAACTTACGGGCTTAGGGTTCAGGTTTCAAGGTTCTGGGCTCACTGTGGGGCAGGACTGTAGGACCGAAGGCGAGGTTAGGGGGTTCGGGAATGACGAGGAATGGAGGTGCGGGTGCGCACTGCATTGACGGTGAGGGCTTAATTCCAGGTGTGTTTTTGTACCGCAGGGGTACCGCAAGTGACAGTGGCATGCCCGCAAATCGGATTGAAAGAATGGGGGCAGGGGGCATTGGACGTTAGACAACCTTTCCACTGCGCGCATGGTGGTCCAATCTGCCAGTCTCATAGAAGCTTGAGGCTGTATTCCAAACGTGTTGCTCTGTGTGCTCGATACTGGCAAACCCGACGAGAGCCGAGCCTGCTGCAGAAGTAGGTACTGCTACTCTTGCAGTTGCTATCAGCTGTTCTTGTTGTTGCTGACGGTGGTGGTGGTGGTTGTTGCTGGCGATACCAGTGCTACTGTTCCGGTGTTTGTCCATACCAGTGAAATTCTTACTGCCACTGCCGACACTTCTTTTGTCATTGCTGCGGCCTTCCTTAAACCGAACCTACTCTCACCAGTGATCCCGCAGTTAACTTAGATGGATGTCTCTGGGCTCGGCCGGCTGGCCTAGTCCAGGATCTTTGCAACCCTAAGCCGTGGAGAAGATCATGACTTCTATGCTCTGCGAGTCGGTCGTCGCTGCCGCCGTCGCCGCCAGTAACCGCTAGTGACAAGCACAGTGAGCAACTCTGTCTCTGGTACTCTATAGGGAGTACAGCACTGTCAGGTTGCTATCACCAACATCCTCATCAGAGTCCCAATCGCTGCCCTTCCTGCCTCCACTTCGGCCCAGGACGCACGGAGCTGTCGTTCCAACGCGTCACACTGACGCAAGGCCTAAGTTGAAGCCCTGAAACTTTAAACCCTGAGTTTAAGGTCTACAAGCTTCAGCTTTGCAGGTTTCTGACGGCTTCTAGCAACTAGCAATTGATAACCGTAAGTATAATTCGAAGTTAATAGAAATAGCAGAAATGATAGTCCTAAGTCGAAGTCGCTGCCGCAGGTAGCATCAAGATTAAGCGTGGTGGTAGTAAAAGTCGTCGTCGCCGTCGCCGTGATCGCCGTCGTCGTCGTCGTCGTCG
>CAJNJA010008416.1:1879-15451 GCA_905231915.1 Symbiodinium necroappetens
TTAGGGCTTTGGGTTTAGGGTTCTAAGGTTTAGGGGTTTAGGGCTTAGGGGTTCTACTCGGGTCCCTACTCTGCAGCTGCTCTCAGAGGTGAGCGTCCCAAAGTCTGCACTCTTCACCCATAGGCTCCAATAGGCAGTTCCTATTTATGGCTCATATTTAGAATCCTTTTAGGATAGTGAGGTCTACAAGTACCCCTAGGCTCCATAGTAATTCCTGTTTGTGGCTCATATTTAGAGCCCTAGAAGCTACTCCGAGAAAGGAACTACTTAGGGGCCTATGGGGTAGAGCCCCCCAAGATCCCCACAGGGCACGCTTAGAGAACCCTAAACCCTACACCCTAAACATCCCTAAACATCCCTAAACCCCTAAACCCCTAAACCCCTAAACCCCTAAACCCTAAACCCCAAACCCTCAGAGATCCCAGAGATCGCTCAATCTTGCTCACAAATCCTTAGAGAACCGTTCGCAAAGCCCTTATAGAAACCTTACAGCCCTTCTCAAACCGCCTTGTGGCCCTGTAAGGCTTTGGCCTGAATCTTTAGGTCTTCTTGGCCTTCTAGGGTACCTAAGCCTCCAAACCCTGAACCTAACGCAACAAACCCCAGAACTCCAAAATTCTGAACAAAACAGCAATGATCGAACCCTGAATTCTGAATCCTGAACCGAGTCCCATGACCGAGGTCATGACCTAATTGTCCGCAGGTGTTTTCACCTCGGCTCCACTGAAGCGGCTTATCTGATGCTTCAGGGCTTTAGGTTTTAGGGTTTAGGGTGCTAATAATATATTGTAGGAACCTAGAGGGTCAAGATATACTACCATTATGAATGAGGCCCCCCGAAACCATCATAGGCATGGCCATTTGGACCTATTTCCACCGTAGTATCTCCGGATCCTCTCAGGGCAACTTATTAAAAGAACCCTAAACCCCACACCCTAAACCCTAAATTTACTAAACCCTAAACCCTAAAAGCATGGAGGGCTTGGTAGGGACTATTGGGGTTTGGGGTTCGTAGAGATTTGGAGGTCTGGGCTTAGGGTTGATTGGAGTCTGGAGGTTCAGGGTTTAGGGTGTAGGATTAGAGTTAGGGTTTAGGGCTCAGGGCTGCAGTGTTAGTTAGGGCACAGGGTTTAAGCTAATTGGCAGTGCACGATGCTGGGCAACCAATGTGATTAGAAAGTGGGAAGTGCAAGAGGATGCTGTCGGGAGCGTGCACGCAGCGACTATTGCATAATCAAGGGCTCCTCTGAACTAATGGGGGACTACGAATCCCATATGACCTTCAAGCTACCTAGAGTATGCAATATATTAGGGTTGAGGATAAGGGGGACCCTTGGGGATATAGACCCTCTCAATAAGGTTCCCTTTAAAGAGAGCCAAAAGTAGGGTTCAGAAGGGTCCCTTTTAAGGGGTCTCCCTAAGACTACCTAGGATATATGAGCCCATCACCTCGGACCCTGGGGCCCGGTAGGAGTTGCAAAGTTGACTGCGAAGACAGACAGTCTGGCACGCAGAGCCTGGCTTTCTCCTTAGGGCACCCTAGGGCCCCAGATACCTAAATGGTAGGTTACTGGGGTACATAATATATGGTTAGTAACCCACTATTTCGGTAACTGGAGGTCTAGGGTCTAGGGGAAGTCTCCAAGCCCCCAACTTGAAACCCTGCGTCGTAGATTAAAATTCTCGGCTGCACACATGAATTTCTTAATTCAGCATTGAACGTAAACCCTAAACCCCCAATTAACCCCAAAACCCCATTGTTCCTATAGCCCAAACAGACTGAATCCCCCAAATGCCCTAATCCTGAAACCCTAATTAAACCCTAAACCCCATTATTCCTGTAGCCAAAAGCCCTAAACCCAAAACCCAAAACCCTAAACCCTATGGCCCAAACAGACAGCTCAAGCAGACAGAGGCCCGGTCCCCAGGTGATGCACTGCTGCATCTCGGTGCGTGCGACGACATGCGAGTGGCCGCAGCTGATCTGCGCAGAGTTCCAAGGGCTGTGTGGAGGGGCACCCAAGTAACCCGCGTTTCTTTTAAGGGTTTAGGGTTTACTGTTTAGGGGTCTAGGGTTTAGGGTCATATAGAAAGAGACCATAATACTGAACCCCTAGGCGGCCAAACTCGACTCGAAACCACACACCTTGCACTGAGCGGTTCACCCTCCGGAATCTCAAACCGTGAAACCTAAAGTTGGTCTTGGGGTTTAGGGTTTTGGGTTTAGTGTGGTTGAGGGTTCCTAAACCCTAAACCCCCAAACCCTAAACCCTAAACCCCCTAAACCCCTAAACCCTAAACCCCTCCTAAACCCTAAACCCTAAACCACGCAAACCCTAAACCCTAAACCCCCCCAAAACCCCAAAGCCTAAAACCTTCAGGGCTCAGGGGTGCCGGGTTACGCTTTCGGGTGGAGGAGTCAACTTGGCTGGCCTGGGCCCCAACGAAACCTCCCTCTGCAGGGCTCCTTACCCCAAAGGGTTTAGGGGTTTTAGCGGTTTTAAGGGTTAAGGGTTAGGGTTTAAGGTTTAAGGGTTTAGGGGTTTAGGGTTTAGGGTTTAGGGGTTTAAGGGTTTGGGGTTTAGGGTTTAGGGGTTTGGGGTTTAGGGTTTAGGGTTCGGGCCAATGTACCTATATAGTAGAATGTAGGGTGTCTGCATTAGGAATTACTGTTATGATTTAGGGAAGTATCCCCCATAACACTACGGAGCACGCTTGAGGCTATTGTGCGTTGTGCATGTAAGTCCTTAAACAAAGGTTGCAGAAGGTAGGTTATCTGGGGTTTTAGGGTTCCGTCTTAGGATTTGTGTGTCTGAGCCATGCAAAGGTAGGGTTTTTCAGCTTAAGCTCGTGAGTACACGAATGTATGATAGTGATAGCGAGCTCTCAAGACATAATTAGTTAATGCGCGGGTAGTGAACTACTTGAGGGCGGCCCGTGTTCGGATCTTGCGAGACAGTATGTCACTCGTGAAGCAAGGACAGAGCCTCGTCTAAAGAGGCAGGGCGTTTTATTGAGCACATTCAAAAACACGCGTGACTCGACTTGGCCCTGGACGACACTGCCTGAAACAACATCCGTTTCTCCAAGCATGGGGCTCACAGGCCGTGTCAAAAACGAACCCAAGTCTCGAAATTATGAAACTCAGCGGACAAGAGAACAGCTGTAGCAAGAAGCCAATCGCTTATTTAAATCTAATTCTTTAGTGCTAAGGGGCTACTAGTCAACATCTTTGAGTTTGCCTTGTGATTTCGGGCTTTCGTCAGTGCGACTCATCCCGACACAGGCGGTCGAATGCCTCCGTGACCTTGAAGGGCGTGACCTCACAATGGTTTAGGGATTAGGGTTGAGAGCCTAGGGTTCAGGGTTTTGGGGTTTGGGTTCAGGGGCTGGGTGCGGGCTTCGGATGTTGCCCAGGTTTAGGAGAGTAGGGCAGGTTGTTCTGCGGCACGTTTTGCTGTAAATATACACTGGTCATTAGGAAACCATGTTGCTAAAACAAGATGCTTGTATCCTGCCCTATATATGTTCCGCTAAAAGCCCTTCGAAAGATTAATCGAGCCTATCTCACACCTCCCTGAGCTCCAAGCTCCACAACTAAACAATGGGTCTTGAATCCCCAAACCGTGACCCCTCAGCTAATCTAGCGGCCTTAATGATCAAAACAGGCTTTTTGGAGTATATTATGTACAATACCATTAAGGGATCGTCCTACAACATAACATATAACTACTCCGACCTATATCTAAACTGCCCACTCGAGCAACCCTTCAAGCCTCCCCACCCATGAACAGCGGCAATCGCGGACCCCTACTACGCCTAAGTTTAGGGTCTAGGGCGTAGGGTTTAGGGTAAACATGCCTACGTCCGCCATCCTGAGCCATCAACTTCAAAAGCCATATACCCCTCGAAACGGCGTTGGATGAAAAGACGACACAACCAGAACAGACATGATAAGCCTAAGCCCTGAAAAGACACAAGCTCAAAGCAACATGCCAGAACTGAACTTACGAACGCTGAGCTCCATGAAGGACACGACACGGTCGGCATACAGGACAACATGTTGACCACTGGAAACTTCCCGGTGTTGGTAAATTTGCGAGGTGTGGTCGGTGAGGAACTTGTGCAACCTCTTGCTCGTGGCGTCGTTGTTCGGCTGCAAGAACTTTAATACGCGCGCCCTGCTTTTCCTCACGATGAGAAGGCGCACGATGATCCTCAAGTCGGAGATCTTGAGGTTGGTCTTCCTGACCACCTCCATCAACTCCTCGTAGTAGGTCTCCGAGGTCCGCATCCCCAGGAAGCTCATCCTCGTCGCCGAGTACATCTCGCTCGTCTCAGGGTCCTCCGTCTCGGCGAACTGCTGGATGAGGGCGCTCATCCCCTCCAAGTTGGACGCCATGCAAAACAACATGCAAACCAAACCCGATGCCTGTCAACCCTCAAACCCTAAACCCTGTCAACCCTTGAACCCTAAACCCTGAAACCCTTAAACCCTGAAGCCCTAACCGCCTCAACCCTAAACCCTAAACCCCTAAATTCCGACACCCCTAAACCCCTAAACCCTAAACCCTACATTCAGAAGTCTTAGGCCGCCCCACGGAGGGCGCAAAGCGCGGCACGGCCTCCACCTCACGCTTTAGGGATTAGGGTTCAGTGATAATTCGGGTTTAGGGTTTAAGGTGTAGGGTTCAGGGATTAGGGTGAATAGGGATAAGGGTGTATAGGGATTAGGATTTGGGAACGAGGGTTCAGGGATTACGGCTTGTAGGGATTCTAGGGTTTAAGGGTTAGGGTGAATAGGGATTAGGACGGTTTAGGGTTTAGGGTTCAGGGTTCAGGGGTGAGAGTTTAGGGATGAGTGTTTAGGAGGGAGTGCGGGTTCCTGGTGTAAGGGTTCTGTAAGGGTTTAGGGTTTAGGGTTTAGGGTTTAGGTTGAGGGTTTGGCGCTTGGGAGTTTTATCATACAGGGTTGGATGGAAGTGGATTCGAGTAAGTTTTATAGGGTCTCATAAGACTGTAGGGTTCTCTCGGGCTCTTGGAAGGGTTTCCTGGAAACTTGCGCAGTTCCGATGTTTGTTTCACCGGCTTTTGTAAACGGGGGAATGTTGGGTTTCTGGATGTTTTGTTTGTTCAGAAGCAAGAAAGCCTACACCCTAAACCCTAAACCCCGCTAGAGTTTGGAGTTGTTGGTTTCTTTGGGTTCCGGGGGATCTCGGATCTTTATTTTCTTTATTTCGGGGCTGTTGTGATTTGGTGCTGTGGCTATCGGGTTTGGGACTGCTTTTCCCTAAAGCCGAAGCCCTAAACGCTCTTGCCCGGGCTCTTGTTCAGCCTTCCTGCCTGTGAGTTTGGAAATCCTGCACCCTAAACCCTAACTAAACCCTACACCCTAAACCCCAAACCCCAAACTCTAAACCCCAAACCCTAAACCCTAAACCCCGAAAGCTGAAAAAAATATATAGAACCCTAGGGTGCCCTTAAGAGTAACCCTTTCAATAGAATCCTTGTACCCTGGAAAGGGTTAAACCCTAAACCCCAAAGCCTAAACCGCCTAAGCCCCAAACCCCAACCCCAAAACCTTAAACACTAAACCCCTAAACCCTAACCCCTAAACCCCTAAACCCCAAAACCCCTAAATTCCAAACCCTAAACCCTAAACCACAAACCCCAAACAATGCATTCCTGAGGTCCAGAGGTCGGGTCTGTCTGCCCACCTAGGGGCTCCAAAAGCCCTAATGCAGGGGCCTTCATGATTTGAGTTAAGGTTTTGGATTTCGGGTTTAGGGTTTTGGGGCTTTGGGGTTTAGGGTTTTGGGGTTTAGGCTTTAGGGTTTTTGTTGGGGGGGGGGGGATTATAACATAACTGCAATAAGGAACCCCCCAACCCTGAAGGCCCCTATGTTAAATACTGAAGATACAGAAAGCTGTAGACAAAGATGCTTACTAGAACTATAGGTATTTTCAATATGTCTATAAAAGTGTGTATATCTATATATATAATCTAGTCTTCCTCATTGATTGCTCAACGGGGCAATCAGTTTGCAGAAAACATGCCTAAACCCTGAACGCGACCTTAAACCCTAAACCGAGAAACTACGCTCCAACAGCCCTCTTCTGGTTGCATGTCGCCTGCCCTCTACCCAGCACCTAACTCAAGGGCCTCAATAACTGTGATACTCGAACTATGCCGGGGCTACAAGAGGGGATGCTATCACTGATTCTTGGGACTACTAGTGGATACTATGATATGTGCGGTCGACATGCCAGCAAAAGCGCCCTGGAGGATCCCACACCGTCAACCCTAAACCTAAGCCCTAAGCCCCAAACCCTACAGCCCCATACCGAACCCTAAACCCTAAACCCCTAAACCCCTAAACCCCTAAATCCCTAAACCCCTAAACCCCTAAACCCCTAACCCCCCCCAAGTCCCAAACCCTACAGCCCCCTAAACCAGACCTGGGTAAAGAGGCCCGTCTCCCCGTAGAAGGCTTTCCCCCAGGAGTAGACATCACCCTGCAAGCAGCAGCGGAATCGTGATCAGAATCTGAAGGTTCCTTCTAAGGGTTTTGAGGTTTAGGGTTTTGGGTTTAGGGTGAAGGGTTGAAGGTTTTGGGTTTAAGGTTTCGGGTTTAGGCTTTCGGGTTTAGGGTTTAACGTAACCCCTACCTAAACCCTATAAAAACCCTTCCTTCGGAAGGCTCCCTATTTTATGGCTTCCTTATACAAGTCCTTTAAAACGCCAGGTCATTTGGGGTCCAGGTATAAACCAAACCCTAACCCCTGAAAGAACGGCTAAGGTTCTGTGTACGAGGGCGAAACAGGCCATTAGGGTATGGGCTCACATCAAAGAGGATTCACGTTTCGGGTTTAGGGTACTAAAATAAGAAACCCTACACCTTACAGCCGCAAAACTAAGAAAACCTCTACCGGGCACTATGCCGCAATCTTGAAACTCTCTCAATCCTAAACCTCGCACCCGGCAGAAAACCACAAAGCTTAAACCCTAAGACCTTGAATCCTAACCCTGACACCTCAATCGGCAATCCCGAAACTACACACCACTCCCACAAAATTTAATCTAAGGGCTTTTACTAATTAGAGAAAGGCTTAGGGCTCCTTTGTAGTATGGCTATAGTAAGGAACCCTAAGGAATAGTATTTGGAATTATTTTGGATTCAGAACAATATATACCTGGACCCCTGGTTCACCCAGAAAATGGTAGAAGCTTCTGAAATCCAAGCGGTTTAAGAGGAAACTGAGCGCTTACTATGTTGGGAAGCGAAGGATTTTGCCTGGAAATGGCATGTGTCTTTGCTGTTTTTTTCTTGATGGGGATATTCATTCACTAATCAGACACATGGATGTTGTATAAATGTTGTTAAGAGGATGAAGACAACTGTGGAGTTTGTGGTTTGTAGTGAAATGCTTGCTGTAGGTTCAGAGGGCTCTGCTGAGGGTGTTTCAAGGGTTCAGGCTAGGTGGCTTGGTTAGGTTGATTGGAGCTAAGGAAGGTTTTGGATATAATTCATTCCCTCGGCACATTAGAGGCCTTCAGAGGCTGGCTCTGCTTTGCCGCTCGGCGCAGCTGCTGGTGGTGGAAGATGCGGTCCTGAGACATCATCGAAGCATCTCCGGCCTTCCATTTAGACATTGCCCCGGCAAGCCAGCGTGAGAGGACTCTCCTGTCGTTCGTAACAGCTGCCACAAGCCGCGACAATAAGCAGGCTCTTGTATGCTTGCAGTAACCGAACTCAGACATGATGCTTTATGATGTCTTTTATGGTGCGAGAGCACAAAGAAAATCAGCAGCGATCTTGCCTATGAAGTCCTCCGCCTGCGAGCATGAATATGCTAATGGGTTTAGCGCGGAAGCACCGTGTTTCATCGCATCGTCTAAGTCGATGAGGATGTGTTCCAGGTAGTGGATTTTGGGACGGTATATAAAGAGGGGCCGTCCAAGCTTGAGCGCACGAGAAGCAAGCCGAACATAGGTCTTTAAAAAGAGTTTGCCTGCTGTCACAACCCGCGCAGTTTCGTCGGGCTCCTGAATTGGAACTTCTTGAAGCAACAGTCTAACAGAACATGCCTACCCCCACAGCTTGTAACCCTAAACCCGACACGCAAAGCTCATTGAGGGTCGATCAAAGCCTTGAACGTAAGAAAGCCACGTTCCCTACCAGCGAGCGGCAGCTCGAAATTCACAACCCGTGCAGCAAGCTCAGGAAGTTCCCCAACCCTGGACAAGGCCTACAATCGATCTTCGCTCGTTCCACACCACCCTAAACCCCAAACCCTAAGGACCTAAGCCCCAAACCCTAAGGCCCTAAACCCCAAACCCGCAGGTCCCTAAACCCCAAACCCCTAAACCCCAAACCCTAAGGCGCAAAACCCCAAACCCTAAACCCCAAACCCTAAGGCCCCAAACCCCAAACCCCTAAACCCCAAACCCAAAGGCCCTAAACCCCAAACCCCTAAACCCCAAACCCTAAGGGTCCTAAGCCCTTGTCAGGGTGCTCGCAGAAGCCTGGCCTCCAAACCACGGGTCTACGTTACGGGGTCCATGGGTTTAGGGTTTAGGGTTTAGGGTTTAGGGCAATCAAAAATAGCTTTACTGGCTTTACCCAAACACTCCATAGTAGTTCCATTCCATTTAGTTCCTTTTCGGGATTACCTTATAGGATCCTAAATGTAAACCACAAAACGGAACTACCACGGAGCCTATGGGTACTTGTAGACCTCCCATGATCCTTATAAGAGTCATGAGAAGGACGAGCAACATTGCACGATCCTTAACTGCGAAACCACGACGAAGCAAAACACGCTTTGGGTTCGAAGCCTGCTCCACAACAGCGTGACGCCTAAAGACAAGAACACCAAACACCCCAAAATCTAAACCCTAAACCCTAAGCTCCAAACTCCAGAACCCTAAACCCCAAACATCCCGAAAACCAAACTCCTAAACCCTAAACCCGAAAACCTAAAGCCTAAACCCTAACACTCTAAACCCTCAACCCTGTGTGGCTTTCAGCGCCTCTGAGGTGACTGCGATGGAGTAGCAAGGGCCGGCCGCCATGAACGTCACCTGTCGGCGCAAGGCTTAAAGTCACTACACGGTTTGGGGTTTAGGGTTTAGGGTTTAGGGTTTAGGGTTTAAAGTCACTACACGGTTTGGGGTTTCGGGTTTAGGGCCGTCTTTTATGGTGTATGATGGTATGTTATAGTATAGCGATGGTGTATGATGGTTTTGTATATAAGGCATACTATAGATTCGGCCTTCGAGTTCTAGTGACTCTAGTGTACAAGATTTATGGGCTTTAGGATTTAGGGTTTGGGGCTGTGTGCTTGCAACCGCAGGCTTTCCCCAACATACCCCTACCCAGAGAAACCCCGAACCCTAAACCCCTAAACCCCTAAACCCCTAACCCCTAAACCCTGAACCCTAAACGCTAATCAGTTACGGCTACGCACGAAAGGCTATGGCACCTTCAAAACCCTTCCAACAAAGGGAAAAACAAACCCTTGAATGAAGGCTCTTGGCCCCATAGAGCCTTAGGGCTTGTAGGGCTTATAGGGTTGATAGGGTTTAGAGGGCTCATAGGGTTTATAGGGCTTATAGGGTTAGGGTTTAGGGTTCAGGGATTATAGGGCTTATAAGGCTTAGAAGGCTTAGAGGGTATAGGGTTTAGGGTTTAGGGTTTATAGGGTTTAGGGCCGACAAGGCGTGCGAAAGAAGCACCCGGGAGCCAGAGCCCCGCATGCTCAAACGAAATCTAGGATTTGGGGTTTAGGGTTTGGGGGTTTGGGGCTTAGGGGTTGGGGGTTTGGGGTTTAGGGTTTGGGGTTTAGGGTTTGGGGTTCAGGGTTTAGGGTTTAGGGATTAGGGTTTAGGGTTTAGGGACTTGGAGGATTATTGGATTAGCAAGTAAAAGTATAGTTGTAAATACCTTACTGGATACTTAATTGTAAATACCTTCTTTTGCTACTCCTAGTTACTGAGTCCTACGGTTGATGGTATAAATCTTGCGTTACCCATGATAGGGCATATACCACAATTCCCATCGTTGAGGGTCCCTAAGGCAATGCAGGATTTATATCATCAACAGTAGGATTAACTGTAGGAGCTGCTCTTCAAGTCTAAGTAGGAGCTTGCCTTTAACATCAACACATCCCCACTCCGATTTAGGGGTTTGGGGCTTTTTAGGGTTTAGGGTTTAGTAGGGCTTTCCTGTTGCGAGGAAAAGTCGTAAAAAAATCCTTCAGAATCCCCGAGGCTCCTGTCGTTTGTGAAGAGGTTAGGTTTAGGGTATAGGGCTTAGGGTTTAGGGTATAGGGTTTAGGGTTTAGGGTTTAGGGTTTAAGCTCCAAAGAGTTGGAAACCGGGTTAAGGACGACTAGTGCTGGGACTGGCTTTAAACTGCTCTTAAGGGTTGAGGCTATTGACTATTGGGTTTCCAACTTTTGAGGTTCTGTTGTAGTTCGAACATCTCTAACGAAACAAAAACCCCGAATGCAAGAACCATGAACGGAAGCCCAAAAGCAGAGACACCTGGAACTCTGTACCCACAACGACAACGACCAGGGCGATGACTGCTAGGACTGCTACTGCTACCTTCTTCTGCTACTACCTACTACCTACTACCCACAACCCTAAACCCTAAACCCTAAGCCCTAAACCCTAAACCCTAAACCCAAACTACCACCACCACTACGAGCTACTACTTTAAGGTGCCACCTTACGCCCGCGAAGCGCCGGGATCTCAGTGAACTCGTCCACCTCAGTGCCCAAGGTGGGTGTTGGGATTAGGGGGACCCTTGGGGATATAGACCCTCTCAATAAGGTCCCTTTTAAGAGAGCCACAAGTGGGGTTCAGAAGGGTCCCCTTTAAGAGGTCTCCCTAATACTACCTAGCCCAAGGACCCAAGGGAGGCGTGATGGCTCCCATTTAAAGGGTTTAGGGTTTAGGGTACTAGATGGGGTTAGGGTTTAGGGTCTAGGGTTTAGGGTACTAGATGGGTTTAAGGTTTAGGGTTTAGGGTACTGGATGGCTTAAGGTTTCGGGTACCCGACGCCCACTCACACATGTCGTTTTGGAGTCATGACACGGCAACATTGCCTGCGCGTCGGCGGCCCATGGTGGAAGCTTCTGACCGCTGTCGTTCCGATCGGGTTCAAAATTTGCCCTGAAAGCCCTGTCGAGTGATTCTGGGATCTCGCAGAACCATGCAAGAATCCCACAGAGCCTTATTCAAAACCGTCAACGCACTCGTTCCCCCCTTAAAAAAACCAAAAAAACCTAAACTTCAGTAGTACGTAACCCTAGCTTGTGTTGTAAATCTACCGAATCCTAAACACCCAGAACCCTCAACCCGAACACTAAACCCTAAACCCTAAACCCTAAACCCTAAACTCTAAACCGTAAACCCTAAAAACCCTAAACCCTTAATCCCGAAACTGACATCCTAAAACCGGAGGTCCAACGCTGTGGGCATGAAACTGCGAGGGTGCACTTGGCCGTTGAGGTGGTTAGGGTTGTGGGTTCAGTGTTCAAGGTTTAGGGTTTAGGGTCGGGGATGGAGGGTTGAGGATCTTTCTTGGGCTTTTTGTGATTTCAGAATAAACTTCGACCTACCTTACGGCTCTAAGGAACCTCCTAAACAGGGCCCGGTACCTCCTAGTTAGGACCCTGGGTTCTCAATCTTCTTTCAGTTTGAGGGCCCATGAGTCTTAGGGTACTGGAACCTGCTTGTTTTCGTCAGGGTTCTTCGGCTCTTCGAAAAGCTTCTCTGCTTGTGGACAGGCATGGGAAAGCTAAACCCTCAATCCTTAAGCCTAAACACTAGCTGCAGTCCCTGTAGGGCACCGGGCATCGCGAGCCCCACCATGGCCCGTGGAGCCATAGGTTGCGGCGCCACGACTGTAGAGGGTGCCTTACAGGGATTTGGGGTGCAGAGTTTAGGGCTTGGGGTGACGAGGATGCTGAATTTTCAGATCCCCACGCTTTCCCACTGTCTCGAAGTTGCGTTTGGTTTTCGTCGCCGATGTCAAACTCATAAACTTCAACCAAAAAACTGAACCGAATTCTCGACGATGGATCTTAGGGTTTAGGGTTTGGGATCATCATCGCCGACCTCAACCCAACACCCTGGCTCACACTCTGAGCATCGAAGGATCCAGCAAAACCCTAAACCCGAAACCCTAAACCCGCTGGGCATCTAGCCGTCGGCCGTCAGGACCAGCGTGTGGCTTTGGCCGAAAGCGATCTGCCGAATGGGCCCCTGGCCGTGCTTTTTTGGTTCGAAACCCCGGGTTGCACTTATGACCCTACTGCCAAAAACCCTAAACCCTAAAACCCTAAACCCCTAAACCCTAAACCCTGGACCCCAAACCCTATAAACCCTAAACCCTATAAACCCTATAAACCCTATAAAACCCTATAAAAAAAACCCTATAAACCCTATAAAACCCCTATAATCCCTATCAGCCCCTCTTCCTTGATCGACTCGAACTCGGGGCAATACTCCGGCTCGCCCGACTCCGCGCGAAAGCAGTAGACCTGGCAGAATGGGATGAGCGGTTGGGGTTTTTAGGGGTTTGGGGTTTAGGCCCCCACCCCCACCCCCCACCCCCACCCCGGTTTAGGGGTTTAGGGGTTTAGGGGTTTAGGGGTTTAGGGTTTAGGGTTTAGGGTTTAGGGCAGAATGGGATGAGGGTTCAATTGAACCCAGAAAGCCCAATACCCCTTAATTAAGGAATACCCATAGGCCCCTAAGTAGTTCCTTTTTGTGGTCTGTATTGAGAATCCGAAAAGGTAGTCCCAAAAAAGGAACTACTTAGGGGCCTATGGGTATAGCTTAAATTATAGGGACCTTAATTTGATGATTTAAGGTATATTCCTTAATTAAGGGGTATTGGGCTCTCTGGCAGAATGGGATGAGGGTTTGGGGTTTAGGGTATTGGGATTAGGGTTTTGGGGGGCTAGGGATTGGGGTTTAGGGATTAGGGCTTATGTTTTTTTGGAGATGAGTAGGGTTTAGGGATGGTATATATCCCGAAAACCAGTCCGTGCACCTACATCATATAGACTTTGGCCCTAAACACAGTTTTAAATAGACTCTCATGCAAAGCCTCAGATGACGTCTACCATCTGAATCTAGGTGCCCCTCATAGAATGCCATTTAAAAAAAAACCTTTCAAAAACCATGAAGGGGAACCCAGGTGGTATGGTGAACCCTAAACCCTAAACCCCAAACCCCTAAACCCCTAAACCCCTAGAGCCCTAAACCCCTAAACCCCAAACCCCAAGAGCCCTAAACCCCTAAACTTTAGCCCTAAACCCTAAACCCCAAGAGCCCTAAACCCTAAAACCGTGAAGGGGCGGAGTAGCTCTTCGGCCTGGGGCTCGGGGTTGGGGTCTTTGGGTTTAGGGTTTAGGGGTCTTTGGGTGTAGGGTTTAGGGGTTTAGGGGTTTAGGGGTTTAGGGGTTTAGGGGTTTAGGGTTTAGGGTTTTAGGGTTTAGGGTTTTGGGTTTTAGGGTTTAGAGTTTAGATCTTAGCGTCTTTGAGGGCTCT
>CAJNJA010008418.1:0-15450 GCA_905231915.1 Symbiodinium necroappetens
AGGGATTTAGGGGTTTACGGCTTAGGACCTACAGTGTTTAAGCTTTAAGGAGCTTTAGGCTTTAAGTTAAGTTGTGAAGCTTCGGTTTCAGAGTTGTTACTATCATTACGATTACTACTGTACTACATTTCGTACTATGATACTTACGTTACGAGCATTACTCGTTCTCACTAAGGTTATGACCGGGTTGTGTTGTTCTGCCATCTGCGTGTAGACCTGTACGAATCCAGGCTTTTATGGGCGGAACTCTGCTGAAATAGATCTTGCCGTGTGCTTAGGGTTGAGGGTGTTTAGGTTTTAGGGATTAAGGTGCTAGGGTTTAGGGTCAAGCGTTCTGATTAGCAGAACCGAAAGCACTAAGTCTACTTGAGGACTGCGTAGAAGATGTAGTTGAGGGTGCGACCCCGTCAGCATAATGATGATGATGATGATGCTGAAGAACAGCAACCTGCGCCGTACCATCATCACTACGACCTCCACTTATCATCGATGGCCGCAAGTGGCACCATTCCTCATCAACATGGTTGCCGTCATCTTGGCTCTCATGACCAGCCTCCCGCACAGGAACAACTCGACACCATGGCTCCGACTATGTTCACAGTCATCTTCACCACCGTCATACGTAAATGCAAGGAGCATGTTCGACTTCCGCAAAAAGACTCTCCAGGGTCACACACCAAACTTCCAACCCTAAGTACCGATACCCTTCGTAGTAGTAGCTTTTGGTAACAGGACTCTTGCCATGGAACAGGTTAGCCAAGAACGAGTACTCCGAAAAACAGTTCCGGCTCCGGCTCTCCATGGACCCGAAAAACACGCGCTCAGCATCTCTTGTTCTCAAAGGGCACTGCGCGCCCAAAGAAAGCAAAGGCAGCTGAGGTTCGACGATCGGAGTGAGCTCATCGGAGTGCGGATTCTGGAGCACCTCCCAGCTTCGGAGGCATACCTTAAACTACCAAAACCTCCTTTTTTGTAGGGTCCCTAAGAATTCTGTATTAAGGTTTCTAGTAAGAGCCTACAAAAAAGTAGGTTATGGTAGCTAAAGGTAGGGTTATGTCAGCTTTTGCGGAAGAACCCCGCCTTTAACACCCTCAAGCCAGAAACCCCAAACCCTGAAGCCCGAAACCCCAAACCCTCAAACCTTAAACCCCGAACCTGAAACCCAAAACTTTCAACTTTAAATTAAACCAACCCTAAACCCTCTAGAACCCTAAACCCTAGCCCGAGACCCAGAACCAAAGCCCAAAGCTTAAAGCCCCCAGCTTGAAACCCAAAACCCCCAAAAAAAGTCCCAAGCCCGAAGCCCAAACCCTGAACTGCAAACCCGAAACTCGAAATCTTAAACCCGATATATATATATATATATGTATGTATGTATATATATATATATATTCATTTATTTATTTATTTATTTAGGGTTTAGGGTTTAGGGCCCAAACTTGAAGCCCGAACCTTAAACCCCAAGCCCGAAGCCACCGGCCGAGTGCCTCCCGGACTGGTCGGAAAAGATCCTCACGGATTTGCCCAACACGCTGCTGGACCTGCCTCAGCGATGTTTAGGGTTTATGGTTTAGGGTTTAGGGGTTGCTGCTGGACCTGCCTGGTTTAGGGGTTTAGGGGTTTGAGGTTTAGGGTTTTTGGTTTTTAGGGTTTTAGGGTTTAGGGTTTAGGGTTTAGGGCTTTAGGGCTTTCAGGGTTTATAGAGGGTTTAGGGTTTAGGCCAACACGCTGCTGGACCTGCCTCAGCGGG
Organism: Symbiodinium necroappetens; assembly: GCA_905231915.1. Lineage (NCBI taxonomy): Eukaryota > Dinophyceae > Suessiales > Symbiodiniaceae > Symbiodinium > Symbiodinium necroappetens. The sequence goes on from CAJNJA010008418.1 coordinate 1,751, forward strand.
GTTTTGGGGTTTGAGGGTTTAGGGGCTCCTGTTACAGGACTTGAATTAAGTTGCCATGTTTAGGGGTGTAGGGTTTAGGGTTCCTGTTGGAGAGCTTGAGCTAAGTTACCATAATAGCGATCTGCAGTAAATGTGGGATTTCCTTATTCAAGCTTCGGGGTTTTGAGGCTTTGGACTCTAGGGTGAGGGCGGCTTGGATATTGCTTTGTTTAATGCTATAACTATTGGAGAGTACATTACACGGTACTGAAAGTATAATAATTATACAGTTGATTGTGTTTAGGGCTGTGAGGTTGGGGTCTTCTAAACTCGAGTTGGGCACTCCAGGCTCCAGCCCTCTACAACCCTGCACAAAAAATTGTCCTGCAAACGTTCGAATAAGAGTAGATGCTGTCTTGGGTATACGGTTGAACGGCTTTCTGTTGGACTTCAAGGCTTTGCGTTTTTTGAGTGGGGATGGGGAGGTCTCAAGGAACGTTGCGCTGAACCCCGGAACTTTTTCACCCTAATTTTAATGGCCTTAATGCTTAGACTGTGGTTTGGTATATATATATATACATATATACATATATATATATACACATATATATATATAGAGTACGATCAGTAGGACTATGAGGGAACACTATTTTTAACCATCAAAGCTGTTATATTCAGCCCTGAGCTGCCCTAAACTGTTGGCCCCTCGACCCGGTCCTATGAGCGCAGGGTCCTTCTCCACAGTCGTTCAGCCCCAAAGGGTCCTAAGCACCTTTTAGGGTTTAGGGAAGTCGGGCGGTTTAGGGTTTAGGGAGTTTCACCATATTGGTCTTTATGTGGATGCGACACGCCGACAACCTGAACCCGGACGTGCGTTCAAAAGCAGCAACATGATGACGGTGCAATGATGGGATTTGGTAAGTTCTAGACCACTAGTACTAGGCAGAACGTCAGGTGCAGCCTTGCTACGGTTGATGATATAAACCCTGCATTACCTTAAGGGTCCTAAACGATGGCACTTATGATTATGGTATGTTCCTTATTATGGGTAGTGCAGGATTTATATCATCAACAGTAGTGCGAGGTTTGAGGCATGCTAAGTGATTGGGGGCTCAACTTCTGCTGTTTGAGACCATCTCATCTCGGACACCTCTCGGATGTTTCCTTCCACGATCGTTCGAGACCATCATCCACTATCAGCTTTTTCTCACGGATGAACTCCGTGCAGGCACCTAGAACCCGAACTTCAAACCTTGGACACCAAAGCCGGAAACACAAGCGTCCAAACACAATCCCTACAATTGCCCGGCAACGTAAATTTCCCTAAACCCTAAACCATCTTATAAACTCCCAAACCCTGCAACTTTGATCCTGAACTCCACGCACGAAGCCTGAACTCGTATCGGGAATGCTACACGGCACCTTAACTAAAGACCACGCATCCCTAAACCCTGAACCCTGGCAAACTCTTCCCGGGCTATCTGTGGAACTAAACCTTCTGCCTTTCACACGGACACACTCGAGCTGAAAGCCTATATGAATCAATATATACATATATATATATGTATACATATATATATATACATATGTAAGAGACCTATAACCCTCTTCTAGACACCCGATTTAAAAAAAGAATGAACACCCAAACCATGAAGCCCTGCTCAACCCCCAGGTAAAACCCTGGAGACTTCTCACGCCAAGAAAAAAACACAACGAAGCTCTACTCGGGTTTAGGGTTTCGGGTTTAGGGCTTCGGGTTTAGGGTTGCTCTTTATTCATAGGCCCCTAAGTAGTTCCGGTTTTTTTGGGGATTACCTTATAGGATTCTAAATATAAACCACGAAAAGGAACTACTTAGGGGCCTATGGGTAGGTGTCGTCCGAGCTGCTCCGCAGTGACGGAAGGAACCCTGACCACACCATCAGAGGTGCCTCCACGAAGACGGGCTTAGGGGTTTAGCATGTATAAAGGTTATAGAGTCTAAACCCTAAACCCTCAACCCTAAACCCCAAGCCCTAAGCCAAGCCCTAAACCCCAAACCTCAAACCCCCAACCCTAAACCCTAAACCCTATAAACACTAAATGACAGAGCGCTTGGACCTTGGGGTTTAGGGTTTCTTCGGGGTTAAAAGCTCGGGCCCCCGGGTTGCGAGCCTCCAGACTCTATAGGGGTCAAAGAGCGTTTCGGTGTCTAGGGGTTTGAGGTTTTTTTGGGTTAGAGCTTTTGACCCTTAGGGCGTATAGGGGATAGTTAGAGATTTTGGACTAGGTGTTGAGGGTTTTTTGGGGGGCCTATGCATACATTACCCAAGCCCCAAGATGTCAGCTACTTCAAATCACCCTCAGCCTGGAGGGTCTAACTTACACAGGGTCTCTTGGGCCTATAGCGTCTACAGGGTCTTTCGGGCTTATAGTGCTTTGTAGGGCTGACAGGCTTTATTATAGGGCACCAAAAAGCATTTACGGTTCAGGGTTTATAGGGTGTACCTTACTGCAAAAGTCATCACATGTGCAGAGAAATTCACTGCATGAACACACCCGACAACCGGGGGAATCCGAAGATCATGGAAAGGTTTGTTGCTCGATCACTTGTCAATACGGGTTTAGGGAGCTTAGGTTTAGGGGTTTAGGCTTTCGGGGAGGATGGTTTAGCTAGGGTTCGGTTTAGGGCCCATGATGACTTATCAGAGAAGGCACGGATTATCCACGCTCCTACCTATAGTCTCCACTGTAGCCCTTGTGGGGGCTACTTTATGGGATGCTAGATATGTGGCCAAACCCCAACACGAAACTACAATGGAGACTCGCAGAGGGCCCGAGTACCATTATAGCAGCTACTTAGTAGCTATTTGGGCCCCAAAATAGTACTTGACCCTTTAGGACTGCAGGTATGTTCGGCCCCACCAGAACCGCCCCAAACCTGCAGGCGGTGGTGGTGGAGGAGGGGGCGGCGCAGCAGCCGCGGCCTGCTTCATGTCGGGCTTCTCTTAGGGTTTAGGACTAGGATTTGGGGAGTTCTCTAAGTTGGGGTCCCTTTTTTGGGTCGCCAATCTAGTACGGCACCCCTATAAAAAGGACCCCCAAAATGGACCCGAATTTAGAGAACTACCCATTTAGGATTTAGGGGTTTGGGGCCTTTCGGATTTATAGACAAGCAGGGTCGAGAGGCAGTAGGATTTAGGGTTGCTGCCTGCATCTTCGGGAGGCTGGACTGTGGGACTTACATGATTTTTAGACAAAGAGGGTCAAGGGTTTCTGTGGTTTGGAATTATTTTCTGCAGCTTTGGCAGGGTGTTGGGTGCTTCTGCATTGTATGCTGTCGGGTAGTGTTGGGCCACATGCTTCACATGTTATCTCCGCTATTGTCCGATGTCCTCACTGCCATACCCCTGATGCATGATCTAGCATCCTACAGATGTTGGCAGCATATTTTGTAAAGGAAACTATGCTACATGCACACTTAGAGGTACCCGGTGCATGGATGGATGAAGAGAGCGGGAAAGACAAACAGTGAGAGCCGAAGAGCAGCAACAGCAACAACTAGCGGTCATAGCCCAGCAGTAACTGGCATCCATCTTCCCTGTAGCAACCCCCTATAAACCCTATAAACCCCCTAAATGGGCGCCTAAACCCCTATAAACTCCAACAGAAGGGGGCCCATACAGAGGCTTCCATCAACTTCAGAAGAGCCGGGTGGGCAAGAGCCGGGCCCAAGGGCTCCCAGCGTTGCTTGACATCAGGAAAAAAAGCCCACGGGACGCATAAAACAACTTCCGAAGACTTTCGGCTCTTCTGTCTGGTCTTTCGTGTTTCGATGGGCATAAATCATAACCTCCTCAGTAGTTCCTTTTTGTGGTTTATATTTAGGATCCTATAAGGTAATCCCAAAAAGGAACTATTTTGGAGCCTATGGGTAGTCTACAGAAGACCCCCTACCTTTAACTCCAAACCCCTATAGGGTATCCAAAGCCTGCACATTAAATCCGTAGACCCCGAACCCCACCCCCCAAATGCCCTCAATTTGCCCGTTTAAAGCCCAAAACCCCGAAAGAACTCAAAACCCTGAACCTTTAAAGCCAACGTATGGCTGTTGATCTAAATTCCTTCATCCCGGAATGACATTCTTCACGAATAAACAAATAACTGTCGCGCCACCATTGCGGAACTCTCGCGAAGGCATATTGACATATTGACATGGATGATAAGTTGCTACGGGCATTATAATTAAGAGCTTCTGGCAGGCTTACTAGGGGTTTCAGGGCTGCGTGAAAGCTGCAATAGTTGGAAAGGGCTGGTTAAGGCCGTCAAAAGGGTTGGATTTTTGAACGAAGCCGTCTTAGGGTCCAGATTATTGACAAATTTCTCGATTGCAACGATTTTGCGGGTCATAATTGATTGAGAGTTTCTGGGAGCCTTTCCTGCAGGCTTCAGGGCTTCTGCAAAGCTGTTAAGGTTGTCTTAGGGGTTGGATTGCTGACGATGTCCATCGAGGTGGCCTTGATCTGGCTACGTCGAGTTTAAAACGTTTACGCAGAACTTACGCGCTGAACCCTGTACAGGAACCTAATTTTTGGGTCTGTCGTTGCTTACACTTAGGATCGATGGCGCTACGAGGTGAACCGGAGCAGTAGCAAACGTATAGGCAGGACGTAAGAGGTGGGAGGTAGTAGCCGTCGGCGGTGGGTCGTACAAGGTTGTAGGTAGTAGGTATGGCAGGTAGTGATAGTAAGTGGTGACGGTAGCAACTTTAATCGTAATAGTAATGGTCTAGTCACCACTAGTAGTATTAGTACTAGTACCAGTCCTAGTACTAGTACCAGTGCTAGCAACAGTAGAAGTAACACTAATCGGACTGGTAAAATTAATAGTAGTAGTAATGGTTATAGCAATAGCAACAGTAATAGAATAATAGCACCAATGGTAATAGTAATAATACGACAAGCAGGCTAAACAGATGACATATGACATTCGCAAAAGAAGAGTAACTTCAGCGGCACCATCGCGGAACCTTCGCGAAGGCATATTTAGCTACGCAGTTGGCCGCTCATAAAAATTATGCCTCAAGGAGCCTTAGATCAACTACCATATCCGAAAACCCGTAAAGCCAACATGTCCGAAACTACTGTTTATGTTAGTTATAAAACCTGCATTACGCTAAGGACCCGAACTAAACTATGGAAATTATGGTGTATTCCTTGTTACTTGTTATGGGTAATCCAGGATTTTTATCATCAACCCTAAACCCTAAACCCTATAAACCCTAAACCCTAACCCCTAAACCCTAAACCCCTTAAGCCCTAAACTCCTAAACCCCTTAAACCCTGAACTCCTAAATCCTAAACCCCAAAACTCTTCTGACCAGGCGCCTTGGCCACGGGCACTCTGGGCCTCTGCTTCGGAGCAGCGGCGCTGGAGGAACCTCCGACCCGGAACGCCGCTGGGTTTCGAAGTTTAAAACTCAAGAAGTTCTATTAGTTTAGGGTTTAGGGTTTAGGGTTTAGGGTTTAGGGTTGAGGTTTAGGGTTTGGGGTTTGGGGTTTAGGGTTTAGGGTTTAGGGTTAGGGTTTGGGGTTTAGAGTTTTTTTTACCCTAAGGCTCAATAACAGCCCAAAATAGCCTTTTTTAGTATGGTCTTTGGTCCACAAGGTAAGTCCTTAGAGCCTGAGGGATAAGGATTTAGGATTGAAGCTTTATATATCAAAGGTTCCTAGCAGTTATCAGACAGTATAGTTAGGGGGGTCTAGGTAAACCCTGAACCCTTAGCATCCCTCAGTCCTAAAACCGGCAAAATCCAAAAACATGCTGGAGCCGCAAACCCTGTAAACCCTCTATCCACCCCCATTGAGAACCTACGAAAACCCTGTAAAAGAACGTGTGCAACCCTGCAAAAACCCTGACAAATAGCCTCTTTAGCCTTCTTCAGGACCCTGCCGAAACCCTGCCAAATTGCTACTACTAAAACAATCCCTAGGGCTCCAAACAGCCCAAAGTAGGTCCTATGTATAGACTTTAGGCCCCAAAGTAGGTACCACTTGCAGACTTGGAGCCCTTGAGAATATACTAAGGCACGTGTATACATTCATTTTTGAAAGTCCAAGAGGCTTGCGGCCCCGGGCGAGGGAGCCGGCGCGGCGGCTTTGGCCGGGCTCGGCCTCGTTTACGGTTTATGGGTTTAGGGTTTAGGGTTTAGGGGGGTTTAGCGGGGTTAAACCCTAAACTTAGAGGAAACTACAGGTGGAGAGTTTAGGGTATATAGGGCTTCTATATGGCTTCTAGAAGGTCTATAGACCTTCCATAAGGCTCCTAGAACGGTAACTACCCACCTGAAAATGTCCTAGACTAAACCCCAAACACTTTAGGGTCTAGGGTTTATAGGGTGTTTGGAGCTGAGGGTTGAGGTCAGCGGAGTTCAAAAACAGGTTGCCGTGGAGTTTTTGCGTTGTGGTGTTAAGGCTTCGTAGACGTTTATGCCGGCTTTATGCTGAGTTATAAAGGGTTAGGGTTGAGGATTTCGGGCTTGGGGTGCAGTGTTGTCGTATTTCCCAATGTCATAACTCAGCACCCCTTTACTGAGGAATCTACCGTAAATCATACTGAAGTCCTGGCCATACTCCGTATGTCCTAAGGTGTGCTCCTTGAACCAAGGGGAATTGGGCTCTCCGTGCCAAGGATTTGGTTCCCTCTTGGCGGGTTAGCTTCCTGTACTAAGGAAACGAGGTAACAAACACGAGGCTCTACTCGAAGGGTCATGGGAATTGGTATCTAGATGTACAAGTAAGGGCACTACGATGAAAAGGACTTATGAACCCAAGTAGGCTACTGATCCTCCTACTGACAAAGTGCCCTGATCCTCCAAAATACAGGTGGTGGAGTTTACCATTTGAACGAAGGTAAGCCTTCTGCACCAAGTTTTCAACAGCATTTGTGCTACTAGTAGAAAGGAGACGTAGAAAGGAGGCTGAATTTCATGTCCACCAAACTTTTCACTGCCGGGCTATGCCTGAGTACCACGCCTGAGGAAAACTGAGCCGGGACATCACGAGAGGCGCCTATGAAATATTCTCATGCCAAGCAACCACAGTTGTAGTGCGTCATGTTTTGACACTGCCGATATTAATAGCTAAGCTGCAACAGCGATAGTTCAGATCAGGCAGAAATGGAAAGCCTGAAACATGACATGGCACACAAAACACCAAAAGCCCGTGCATCCAGGCCCTAAAGCACCTGAACCCTTCTAAGACCCCACCCCAAAATCAAGCTACCTGCCACCGTTCACAGACACCCGAGAGCCCCCAAACAGACCGAGAGGCCTCCCCAGAGAACCCAACATCCCTCAATTAAGGAATATACCTTAAATCATAATATTCAGGCCCCTAAAATTTAAGGTATATTCCTTAATTAAGGGGTATTGGGTCCTCTGGGCCTGTGAAAGGCACCTAGGGCGTTCCTGACCAGAAAGCCTCAGCTGAACCTCGTCCTCCTACAGCCTAGCCCTAAACCCCTACATCCCTATACCCCTAAGCCCCTAAACCCCAAACCCCTGAACCCTAAACCCCTAACCCCTAAACCCCAAACCCCTAAACCCCTAAACCCCTCTAAACCCCTAAACCCCTAACCCCCAAAACCCTAACCCCTAAACCCTAAACCCCCCACCCCTAAACCCCTACACCCTAAACTCCTTTCTGCTCTGTCCGAAGATTTGGCCATGGCGCTTGGAGCGGAAGAGCTTAAAGCCCAAAGGCATGGCTGGCCATGACCATGGCTTCGGCTTCTTAGGGTTTAGGGTTTGGGGTTTGGGGTTTTGGGTTTAGGGTTTTAGGGTTTTAGGGTTTAGGGTTTATGGTTTAATGGGGTGTCTGAAAGATGCACTGAACTTAGGGCTTCTAGGGTTTAGGGCTTAGGGCTTAGGGTTCAGGGCTTCGGGTTTAGGGTTTAGGGTTCAGGGCTTCGGGTTTAGGGCTTCGGTGGTACTGGGGGGTGTCTTGCAGATGCGCTGAACTTAGGATTCAGGGTTTATAGGGCTTAGGGCTTCGGGTTAGGCTTCGGTTCTACCTGATTTTTGCTTTCCGTATTTGGGTTCTACAGATATTTCCTTAACAAGGGAAGGGTTTTTGGGCCACCGGGAGGGGTATCTTATCCAGCTGTCCCTGTATTGTCAGAATAGAAATCCTGCTTAGGGCCTATTGTCGGGTACTTTGCTTTCTGGAACTCGTGTATATGAACAAGAAGAATGAAGCTAGCCATCAGAAAACGAGTGCTCAGGATCATGGAAGCACTGGTCCAGTAATTGTTTCGTCGGTCTTTGTTAATTTGAGTATGTAGGGCTGACTGTGGTCGTCCATAACGGCCTGTCTGCCTAGATTCAGCGTTAGTTGAGGGGCGGGCCAGGGGGAATACCCTAAATAAGCACTAGAGGCCTCGATGCTAGGCCCTGATCCTAAACCCAAAATCCTAAACCCTGAATCGTAAACCCTGAACTCTAAGCCCATGGAGTAAAAGCGGCCTTACAGAGTAGAGTGGGGTTTGGGCGGTGCTGAAACACCCTACAAAACCTCACGGGACCCTAACGAAGAAGATACTATGACCAGCTACTCAGGCCCCTTATGGACAGCCTTAGAGACCCTCTAAACCCCTCAAGGAGATATCAACCCCTAAATCAAAGCCCTACACCCATCAAGGAGAGACCAACCCCTAAACCCACAACCCTAAATCCATCAAGGAGATATCAAACCCTAAACCCTAAACCCTGAACCCTAAGCTGCTCATGCCGCCGTTTATTGTATCCGCTCAACCCGGGGGTGCGGTTGCCAGCCTCTGAGCTTGGCGGGAGGATCTGGGATTGGGGTTCAGGGCTCAGGGTTTAGGGTTCAAGGTTTGTTTAGGGTTTAGGGTTCAGGGGTCAGGGTTCAGGGTTCAAGGTTGAGGGTTTAGGGTTCAGGGTTTAGGGAGGGTTCAGGGTTTAGGGTTTTCTAGGGTTTAGGACTGTCCGGCGAAGGCTGGTGTGGGGGTTGAGGGCTTGCTGGCTTAGGGGTGCCGGAGCGAAGCTTCCTTCCAAATCTCACAAGTGGCTCTACACCCTGGAAGGCACCCTTAAGGCAAACATTGAAAGAGCCCCTAGAAAGAAAAAAAAAACTTGAAACTCTAAACCCATTTAATGGTAACATCCCACAGCCGCCACTTTTGCTTGCCATCTTGTGGGGTCGGCGGTCACTGTGCTTGAACCGTCACACCCTCAATGGTCGGCGCCTGGCTCCTGAGGCCCCCAACGACTCCAGTATCCCCTACTGACAGGTCGGTCTCTTAGTGGATTACCTAGATTAATTCAGAGGGTTTATAAGGGTTTAGGGGTTCTTGAATCAAGAATTACCGCTAGTGGGAGGGGTGATGCAGTTTTCTTGGCTTGAAATGGGGTGCATAGTGAAAGCTTTCAAGGCGGTAGGGTGGTCTCAGGCTCTCGAAGCAAGGTTGCGGATTTAGGAGTACGGCTTTGTTTGAAGTCCTTGTCGTTCCAAGGCTTCCAAACCTAGCAATCTAGCGCAAGGGGTACGTGCACATGAATACATAAACAAATGAATGAACAAACAAGTACATGAGCGAAAACGAACGAACACTTAACACATATGCATGTGTTTAGGCTGTTTGTATAATACAGGCTGTAAAGGTATGTAGATATATAAATGTATAGACTCACGCTGGATAGATATAGAGATAGAGATAAGATAGAGATGTGTATATATATATATACACACATGCCCAACATGTACACCTACGCCTACAGTGCTACAGGCATGGACACGAATGAAAAGTTTGTGCAGATAAATACCTACACAGATTGCTCTGTCTGTCCGTCCTTCCGTCCTTGCATCCGTCGGTCTGCTTCTCTCTCTCTCTCCCTCTCTCTCTCGCTCTCGAGTCTCTCTCTCTCTCTCCCTCTCTCTCTCTCGTGTCTACACACACACAAACCCGCAGAGTGTGCGCCTTGCTTGAGGAACCGATGTTGCGTGCCCCTGCCCGTAGTATCTAGCTATGCTAGTGTCTGAATTTGGAAAAGTTCCATAAGCCCTGCCCGCCCTAAGACCCTCAAACCCCAAAACGCGAAACCCTAAACCCAGACCCCTCAACCCCTTAACCCCTAAAACCCCTAAACCCCCAAACCCCTAAACTTCCCTCAACCCCCCCAAAAAACCCTAAACCCCTAAAGCCTAAGCTCAGGGCAGGGCTGAAAATCACAGAAGACCGCTGGCGCCTCTGGCCAAGCGGAAGATTTAATCCTCGTCCTGACCGCTGTTTGCCACTGTTTTTTGTTTTTTTAAGGGGGGGTTTAGGTTTTAGGATTTAGATTAGACTGCGGTTTGGGGTTTAGGGTCTAGGGTCTAGGGTCTAGTTTAGAAATGGGGGTATAGAGTTTTATAGGAGAGAACTAGGGGAAACGGATTTAGGGCGTAAGTAGGGTTTACAGCTTGGGGTTTAACCGCGGTTTAAGGTTTGGTTGGGGTTTAGCAAATGGGTTTGGGACCCTCAACCCTAAACCCTGGAACACAACCCGTAAAGAACAAACAAGCGTCCACGGCTTCCTCTTCTGTAGGGCTTAGACCAGAGCTAATAAGGGTTCAGGCTCATGGTTTAGAGCTTAGAAAATAGGGTTTAGAGTGCAAAGGTTTTGGGTGCTCTGCTTCTGGGTTCCATCGCTGGCCGATGCCTTGCCGGCTAAGCTCTACAGTACCTTACACCCCCGAAAACCTACCGGTTTGGAGCTCCGCAAGAAAAACTTGCTTACCAATTGCTTTTTCCCGTTGCTTGTCTTTCGTTGCCCTTTCTGCTCAAGCCCGCTGTCGCATCGATTCTTAAAAACGTCGGGGTTGCAGCAGCCAAACAACAAGCATCAACGGGCTGCCCCGGACGATCGCCCACTGACACACCGCGGCGGGCTTGCCCAGCAAGAACAAACAATGGCAGCAGGTCAAAAGACGCCCGGCGGTGCGGCCTAAACCCTAAACCCTAAACCCTAAACCCTATAAACCCTAAACCCTGTAAACCCTAAACCCTAGAAACCCTAAACCCTGGCCCTAAAAAAAAGCACCACTCCCCTGCATGCACAAATGTCCTTTTCAGAGATCGGCTCCCGGGGGGGGGCTAGACTAGGGCCGGCTGTCTTCTGAATACTCGGCTCATGCAGGCTTTAACTGCGTCATCACCACTACTACTACGACGGCTACTAAGACTACTACCTAAACCCTCAAAAGGAGGTAAAATCATGGCCCAAAACCTCTAAAAGGCTATTATTCTACATACTGTTGGGGTCCAGGTGCTGCTTTCTTTGCCACTACTACTCTTACTACCGCTACTGCAAACAATTCCACCCTGTTAATCTGCCTGTCGTACCAGCACACAGTCAAGAATCAAGCGGTCGAAGGGATGTATTTAGATCCTGGCTGTCATCATGACTAACTCACAGTGAAGAGTTGTATTTAGTTCCAAATGTCGCATCGCATACCCTCGAGCGCGGGAGTCTGCCGCCTTCTTCTCCTTGTCATCCTTCTTCTCGTCGTCGTCCTTGTCCTCGCCAGCCCAAACCTGAAAATGCTTTGCCAAGGCTCTCGTAGAATGCTGCTTTCAGGGTTTCACTTTCGGAAACCAGGAAGCGGAAGCCAGTAAGCAAGCAACCAAACAAACAAGCCCGCGAGTGAATGGGGTTGTGAGTGGGCAGCTAAGCCGTACGCGAACAATTAAGCAAGTACTTAAGTACCAATGGGCTAGCAGTCGTGGCAGCCAAGTGGTACTGTGGCAGCAGCGCGCAGGTCAAATCGTTTGTACGGGCATGGTGCACTAGTCAAAAAGCCTTCCCGTCAAGTATGGGGACACCCAAACGTACATTATGTGTACACGGCATCAACAATACAGAGAGAGCGGGAGAGAGAGCGAGAGAAAGAGACAGAGAGAGCGGTGCAAATGGCTGTACATGATACATACCAGAAAAATATATACACATGCACCAAACACCCGGTTTCCATATACCGAAAAGCAGAACATGGACACATAACGCAGTATGTACTCATAAAACGTACATACATACATACATATAATCACATACACATGTCGCTTCGTCTACATGTTGTTATAAATATAAATATAAATATAAATATAAATATAAATATAAATATAAATATAAATATAAATATAAATATATATAGTTATATTTATATTTACATACTCATATTTCGTATGCATGTGTGTATATATACACACATGCATACGATATGAGCAAGACCCGCGTCTTTCTTCTGACAACACAGCATAACGCGACTGGGCCCACCTTGCTCGCCCGCCAGAGTCGCAGGCGGTGCTGCTTCCTAAGGGCCCCGGTTCGTGGGGTCTTAAATCAGGGGCTTTTAGGGTTCAGGGTTTAGGGTTTAGGGTCTAGGATTTAGGGTTTAGGGGTTTAGGGTTTGGGGTCTAGGGTTTAGGGTTTGGGGTTGAGGGCTTAGGCCTTGGGGTCGTTTAGGGTTTAGGGTTTAGGGACTCGGCTTGTGGGAATAGGCCTTGGAGCAGTCTTTAGGGCTTGTGGCAAAGGGCCATGGGTGAGGAGTCCGTCAGAGTTCAACGATTAGGGTTTAGGGTTTAGGGCTTAGCAGATGTGTGCTCGATCTTCGAGCTCATCCATAACGGCTGGTTATCAAACCCTATAAACCCGGAGATTAATGGAACTAACAATAACATGCAAGAAGGTGTAACGGGAGGGTGTGGTACGAGTAGTTGGTGTCGCAGACGGACATGGTCGGCGGCAGGTATGCCACTTCTCCGAAAGCTTCTAAAGCTCCTGGGGCGCGTGAACACTAACGGTGCAAGTGCAACAAAACGTGGAGAACGCCGCTAGCAACACCAGGGGCGCCCGAGCCTAAAGAACCTGAACTCTGAGCGTGACATCTCCCTTTGGAATCCCAGACCCTAGGATTCAGGGGTCCTTTTAACCTACTATTTTGTAGGGCACGGGGTTACATCGGGGTCATAACCTACTATTTTGTAGGGCTTGGGGTTACATCTCGAAGCCCTTGCACCCGATGGAAACCCGCAAGGCGTACAGTCGGACCTCGAGCCTGCTGTACTCTACACCCGGCATCCTCCGTCCCAACCGCACTCACTTAAGGACCCGGGTTTCGCAGTTTTCAAGCGCTGAAGATAGAAATAGGGTGTTGAGGGTTTTTGCCGTCTAAGTTTCGTGAACTTGTCCAGATTCAACAAGGGGGCTGTATAGATTAGTAATAACCGTTCGGGATGAAGAAGGAGTCCACTACTACTGACATGGTAAAGGATATACGTACTTGACTACAAGTTTTCTGACCTAGACCTAGGCTCTAAACCCTAGACCCCAAATTTCAACAGGACGGCTGGCTGAAAATGCTCAGGGTAAATCCACACCCCGCAACCTTCAAAGAGGACCAAGCAACGGCATAGACCAACCCTAGACCGTACCTGTAGCCGAAATACCTACCTATTTAGGGTCCCTATGGAAGAACTGGGTTTACGCTACCATATTAGACTCGGAGATATCTAGTAGACAATATGACCATCTTGCTGGAGTCACTACCTCTAAGAAACCCTGACACCCCAGACCCTACAACACAAACTTCGGAGGTGCCAACGCAACCCCAAACTGACAGAATAAACGGGCCCCGGATAGAACTTCAGGATTAGCTCGAAGAATAACACCACACCCCAAGCCA
>CAJNJA010008419.1:0-14559 GCA_905231915.1 Symbiodinium necroappetens
TATTATCAGAACCCCAAAATAAGGTACCCTAAGTTTCGGAAAGTCCCAGTTAGGTTCAAGCATGGCACACCGCGACTGCGCTCTAGGACCTCAGGCTTTGCTGTTACCACATCATGATCCTACATGCTGCTGTGAGCCAGAGCTTCAGGGAAGAGGCTGCAACAGTCGGAGGGCATGTTCCCAACTTTTAGGGTTCGAACTCGAATTTGGGTTTACTGCTGCACGTGGTATCGGCTGGGCGAGGGGGTGAGCGGTCCGCATGGCAGTCGCAGCCTAAATGAGACAGGGACGGAGCCGAGCGATAAGGCCAAGCGCTTAACAGGTGCAGACACATCGGTCTTACTTACAGATCATAGAGTATACGGCGTCGGACTCATCAGTCGCACACCCTTCAACCCCTAAACCCTGAACCGCGTAAGTGTGTATTCCATAAGCCTGAAAACCCTGTAAGCGGCAGCTCCGCCTCATGACAGGGAGTGGCAGCGGTCAAAGTCTGCCCAGAACCCCTTGTATAGGGTTTAGGGTTTACGAGTCTGAGGCCTTGCTAGATAGACAAGGGCTCCTTCAAAGGGTTCCTGTAATGGGGATCCATGAGGGCTACTGTAAGGGCTCTATAATTTGGGGGCCTTACTTTTCAGGCAGTTGCTTTCGGGGTATAATACTATACTAGAAGTAGAATATGGTAGTGCAGTATAGAGTACAGGGTATAGAGCATAGAGTACACGGTTCAGTATATGGTGTATAGCATCGCGTAGTATAGTATAGAAACCCCCGAAGCATCGCATTGCCAATTCTTCAGGCCCCTTCGGCATCTCTGGGGTGTTGGGCCACAAGACTCATGACTAGGGGGGGCCGGTTGGACATCTCAAGCGTGCAGAACGGTCCCAAACCCGAAACCCTGAACCCTAAACCCTAAAACCCTAAACCCTGAAACAAATTAAAGCCCCGCTACGTGGGCTTTGGGTTTCAAAGCTCAGGGCCTGATCCTTCAAATCTCAAACCCATGCCTTTCTCATCACAAAAGAGGGTTTGGGGTTCAGGGTTCAGGCTCCTCTTTAAAGGGTACTAGAGGGTTCTGAAACACGGGTTCATTTAAAGGGAGAAGGGTGTAGGGTTCAGGGTTTCTACAAACACAACTATAGACTACCTCGAACTCACGCCTCTGTACTGCCTCCTCCGTGAACCCCGACCCTACAAACAGTAAACATTAAGCCCCATAAAGCCCTCTTTAAACCCTGTCATAATAAACCTGAACCCTGACCCCCTGAGCAAGCGAACCTAGCCTAAACCCTTAGTGTAGGAGCCTTAATAATCAGAATAGGGTTTTGGGGTATATTATGCTAAAACTATAACAATGAACCCCCAAAAAGCCTCTTAGAAATTATTTAGGCCCCTATATTCAGCAGCTCTACCCTAAACCCTAAACCCTCAAACCCTAAACCCTAAAACTCCAAAAACACTAAAACCCTAAAAACCACTAAAGCCCTAAAAACACTAAAGCCCCGAATGGCTTTGGAGCCCCGAACTCGACTCGCCTGCAGCTCACTGACTGGCTCGTCTCTTTCCTGGCACGGCTTTTATGGATTTTGGGATTTAAGGTTCAGGGCTTAGGGGTTTAGGGCTTTAGGGCTTTCTCGTTCAGGGCTTAGGGCTTTAGGGCTTTAGGGCTTTAGGGGGGCTTTAGGGTTTTAGGGTTTTAGGGCTTTAGGGCTTTAGGGCTTTAGGGCTTTAGGGTCTTAGGGCTTTAAGGCTTTAGGGCTTAGGGGTTTTAGGGGTTTTAGGGTTCAGGGCTTAGGGTGCAGGGCTTTTTGGACTGTAGGCTTGGAGCTTAGGGTTTAGGGCTTTCGGGCTGTAGGGGTTGAGTTTAGGGATTAGGGCATCAGGTTTTGAAGTTTACGGTAAGGGCGTTAGAGGGAAGCATGCTTCAAGTGTCATCGAGACCATGGGTGTTAGGATTTGCCATCTGGAGTCGTTCATGGAACAGCAAGACCTTCGCCAAACGCCTTTCCTTCAAAAAACGTCCGGTATCCTGACCCTGCGTTTGTGGAGCGTCGAAAAAGCAAGGCGCTCACAATCAGGGTTTTAGGGTTCAAGGGTTGTTTTTGCGTTTACCACCGGAGGTCACGCCCCACAAAAAAAAAAACTAGTCACCCTAGCCCCATGCAGAGAAGCCATCAGAATTGGGCCGAAATCCTGGACATCCCAAACCAAAACGCTAGATGTAAAACAAACTAGTGTTCTTCGGGGTTTAAGGTTTAGGGCTTCAGGGTTCGAGGGTTTAGGGGCTCGGGGTTGAGGGGAACACTGTCTCTAACTGCCGTCTCTCGGGCGCAGGGTTTGTTTAGGTGATGCCACATTCCGCAGCTAGCGATGCAGAGTAATAACAACAACGACGCACACACTTTAAAAAAGTGAACATGCAATTGCATGCACCTGTGCAAGCATGCAGACATGTACATGTATATAGCTTTCGCACAGATGTGTGTGTATGTATGTATGTATGTATGTATGTATGTATGTATGTATGTCTAATTGCATGTATGCATGTATTATACGCAGAATATAATGCATAACAGAATAAGTTTTTATAAACAACAACTTTATTGAATTTGAAATTTGTGATATGACATGAGATGTTATGAAATGATATGAGCTTGTACTATACTGTGTGATATTGCACTATTGTATTTTATGTAGTGTTATTCTCTATGAAAGCTGACCTGATTCTATTTCAAACTATGTTGTATAATGCTATAGTGCATTGTATTGTGTAAGATACAGTATGATAAATCTATTCACTGACTATGCACTTTACTATGTCATGTTATGTTATATTGCATTGTATTGTATTGCACTTGTATATACTATATCGAACTGTGTTCTCCTATCTTGTGTCATGTTGGCTTATATCGGCTTATATGGTGTTCTATGAGACTGGGTCATATTACATTACATCGTAGGTCGTGATGTATTTTATCATCTTTCACTACGTTGTGATATATCATGTTGTATTGCTTCATATTCTGTTGAAAAATATGCTATCATACTACATTACTTTATACTACATTGAGCTATATTATATTCTTCTCTCTGCTCGAATGTAAAGTATACATTATAAGGAATATGTCAGACTATATAACACATATTGTATTTAAGTAATACGGTATATTACTTTTGCACCTATATGTCTCTATATATATATATATATACACACATGCATAGGGTATATTGCGTTCAAGGTACTATGCAATGTAAAAGACGTTATATGGTTGATAATATCTTTTACATGTAACATAATTTTACATGCTAAATCTAAGTTTATGCTGTAATAATATGTACTAGTTCTATTTGATTGTGATTCATGAAATCAAAAACATGCAACTACCCACATCCCTGGCATGCTGGGCGACTGGCAGACTGGTCCTCCATCCATGTCTCTGAGACCGGCATGAGCCGGATCGGCGTCGCTCTCGAGACATGAGTTTACTAGGGTCTTCAGACCTATAGGTGTACCCAAGCCAACTTTTGGGATCCAGATGTGGCAGAGGACTTTGGGAGTAAGGGCTGAACGCAAACGGGTTTGCGTGGCTAGATGTGGCTTGGAGCTGGATGTGGGGTTTTATGATGTCTGAATGCTGCAGGGCTTCACCGTGACGTGATGCTAAGCTTAGCTTGCGGCACAAGTTGCTTTTTGCGCTCTTGTTCTTCATTCATGCATTGAAATAGGGGTGTAGGTTTCGCTGGTAGTCCTGGCAGAGACGCATCATGTATAGAGACGCGCACATAGAACTTCTGATGCCCAGCACATGCCAAGAACATAGCCTGATCCCCTAACCTAATGCACCCTCAACCCACACAGCCTTAGCCCCACACCTGTCGGCTTCCAGCAACTGCTAAAACTCATCTACAGCCGGCAACGACACTGCTGCATGTAGTCGGTCGCGACTAGATCCACATCCCTGCACACGCCTGCCTACCTACCTCCCTACCTACCAGTAGCTACCAGTACCTGCCAGTATCTACCTTAACTACCTACCCACCTACTGTACCTCTTTACCTACATACCTCCATGCATGCTTTTTCGATACACACATACATACACACACATACATACACACACATACATACATACATACATACATACATACTTACTTACTTACTTACTTACTTACTTACTGTAAGCTACTTGCTTGCATACATACGTACATGCATACACACAGACACACATACATTCCCAGATGTATGTGTGTATACATATATGTAGCTACGTGATAATTTCAGATCGTCGACCACAGGAATATCGGCTAAAAACATGCAGTGTCTGCTGTCACTTCCCGCGTGAAGCCGAGGGTTTAACACCGGAGACTCCAAGGTTTCGAGCATCCCGGCCTGTGGGATGCGCAGGCCCTACAGGGTCCATAAACCCTTTCGGGTTTAGGGTTTATAGGGGTTCTTACTAGGAGTTTAGCCTGCAAAGCCTACATATGGTTTAGGGACTTGAGGGTTTACTGTGCCCACACCCCAGCATGGCTTTTTAACCCCCCCGCTGCTCGTTAACGCGCCGCCGCGGCGCTGCCTCGCAATCAAACCGATTGCCTTCCGGACAGGCCTGCATCCGCGCTGAGGCCGTTCTGTGTTTGTGGATGGAAACCAAGTGGGTAGTTGTCTACATTACACTCCCTGTTTTAGGTCCCCAAAATAGTAGGGCACCCTTACAAAAAAGGCCCTGACAGGGACCTTAATTTAGAGAACTACCTAAGCATATCATTCGCAAGCTGCTCTGAGCCCTCCGCGAGAAGATGATACCCGAAGGTAGAGCCTCCAAGTCATATAGGGGCCTAAGTAGCTACGAATACTATTTTGGGGGCTCCTTGTTTAAGATGTTGGTAGAATATACCCCAAAACCCCTTACATTAGCGTGCTCCCATGCTGTAGGAAGACCCATGATAGCCCTCACGTAGGGCGACAACAATTGCGGAGTCTCCAAACGCTGACGGAACCTGCAGTAGAGTGTAAAACGACCTGCGAACCATGCGCCTGAAATAAATCTGACATAATCAAGCCATTCAAGCGCCATCCTCCTATGGTTTTAGACTCTGCGCGATGGCCGTGATGACGAGGACTATGGATGTTTGTTGTCTTGCCCCACCCTCAGCGCAAATGCTTGTCCAGGGTGAAACTCCACAACCGTCGCTGGGCAATGACAGGCGAACTTCAAACACCATCAATTCCATCAGTGGTGGGTACAATTCAAGGCGGTGTACAGCAACTCGTGGTAGCAACTAGCCAGTCCGAGCAGCCGGACACCCTTCACAATTCATACTATTTCGTGCGAAAATGTCGGCGTTTAAGGGGTTCCGGGAGTAACCAACGCCAGCAAACAATTCGGTACACTCTGATGATGAACCTGGCGCGCTCTTCCGGGCCTGTCAGGGTACCGAGCTCTGGGAAAGCTAGCAAGCGGTGTTGAAGTGCCTGCCTTGCTCGGCTATATACACTTCGACGAGTTGTGATTACCCGCCAAACAACATGTGAGGGTTTCGATTATATACATATATATACATATATATATATATTGCATGGCCCTTGCAAAAAAACTGTGCCTTTGTTGTGTACGGTTCTGTCCATGATGAGCCCTGAAAGTCGCACCAGGAAGCCCTAAAGCCTAAACGCCAGGCCACAGCTCCTAAGCACATGCTCTTTTTTTTGCAAATTTCTGCGGTGATGGGCTAGCTGGCGCTCTACGAAACTCGAAAACCCTAAACGTTAAACCTCAAACCCTAAGCCCCAAACCTCGATTCCTGAACCCTAAACCCTGAACCCTAAACCTGAAACCCCAAACCGGCGCCCTCCCCAAAGCGAAGAAGAGGTCTGCCCCTCGGCCAGCTCGAGACTTAAGTTTCACTCCATGCAACAGAGATACTTGGGCTTGAGGTCAGTTTCGGGTTTAAGGTTTCCGAGACTCCCCAACAATATGTGTACCACCTTTTGCTTAGGGTAAGCTTAACCATTAGAGTCTAGAATGTCTAGCTGGGGTTCGAGGCTTACGGGAGTTAGGTAACACACAACTCATTATGTTATGAAATGCTACGAACGATGAGCCATAATGAAGCACCTGCACCTAAAGCTCAAAGGGAGTAGTCCAGAGCGTGGGACCCCCCCCCCGGCACCATATAGCCTGTCAGATCATGTGGACCCCAAGCTCCAAGCAGTAAACCCTCTCCCTCCACCCTAAACTTGGTTTAGGGTTTAGGGTTTAGGGTGCCCTAAACTCTAAACCCTAATCGGGGTCCTTCTCTTAAGGTCTGTGAAACACAGGGGGTTTACTAAGCAAGGGTCTATGTACGGGCATTGGGTGTTGGGGGTTAGGGTTTAGGTTTAGGCTTTAGGGTATCGTGTATAACAAGGAACCCTAAGCAATAGCAAGGCTACTTATCAAGGCTACTATACTAATGACCCTCCCCAAACCCTGAACCCCCCCACATGAAGGAACCCTTGCAGCAACCTAAGCCCCTAAACCCTAAACACTAATTACACCCTAAACCCTAACCCCCGGAACCCTGAACCCTACACCCTAAACTCCAAAACCCTAAACCCTAACCTAAACCCCGAAACCCTGAACCCCTAAACCCTAAACCCTAAAACCCTGAACCCCTAAACCCCTAAACCCTAAACCGCGAAACCACCGAATCCCTCAAGTCCAGGTCCCTAAGGCCCAACGGCTCAAATGACCGGCGTCATACACTGCCTGAGCTTGCCGGGGTGTCGGTGTAGGGTTTGCAGTTTAGGCTTTCTTAAGGTTTGAGAGTAGACATGTATAGAAGGGTCAAGGCAGAATTATGGAATAGCAGGTATGATGATCATATAGGCTTAAGTCTATCTATATATATATATACACACACATATATATATACACATATATGAAGCATACATACATAATTATAGCAAGTATGATCGTCATACAGGTTTCTACAAACCTTGAGTGCAATAACATTGCTAAGGCTTCACGAGCAACGTCATGTCCGGCCCAGGGTTCTGCGAAGTGTTCGCTTCAGGTTGGGGTCGGGAACCTTCAAGGTTTTTTTTTTGAGTGCCTTTTTCCACCTTCAAGGGGTTTAGGGTTTAGGGTTGAGGGTTTAGGGTTTAGGGCTTAGGGTTGAGGGTTTAGGGTTTAGGGCTTAGGGTTTAGGGAACCTTCAAGGTGGAGTATAGCGGTAGTCTAAGCCCTACCTAGACCCTAAAGAACCTACCTTTGAAAGGACTTCTATAAGGAAGTCATGATGAAGAACCCAAATACGTAGGTTCTTTAAGCCGTGAGCTGGGAAATATCTCGGTGCTTCGGCTCTGGACCACCTGAAAAGCTTAAAAAACATATAGTCTCCATTGTAGTTCCTTGTTTGGCCACCTTATAAGATCCTAATTACAAGACTGGTTAAATCAAAGGAAAGAATTGCAATGGAGACTGCCGGTGTACTAAAGAGCCCCAGCATGGGAAGAAACAACCAGGCTGGCCATCAACAGCCCCCACATCGTCTTCTCTAACTGTTCAGTTCACATAGGGGGGGCAACTAAAGAAGCACCCAGCAAGCTACAAATTATCCAGAAACCCTTGACCCGTACCCGAAAGAGTTCCGACGAGTGACCCCGGACTAGTGACTAGAGCCGAGACAAGAAAGTCAAACAAGGAAGCCCACTGTAGAAGTCCACAGAATACGACTTGGGTGATACAATCATCAAAAGATTATGTAGCATACAATTCAATAGGTGCTGACACGTACGTCTGTTGTATTGTGAAAGTTGTCTGTAAACCAGATCAACATGGTGCCGATGCTGGCGATGGGCTACAGGGCTAGAGGAGCATGGTTTTGAACTGTAAATCTTGAGTTTCGGGGCGTTCTCCGACTCCCCCCAAGCTCCCAGACCAGTTGCCCTGCAGGGATTTGCAATGCTCTTTTTGTCTGGGCGCTGGCTCCCTGATCGATCGTTGGAAACCGTGAGACTTTTGGGCATTAAGGCTTTTAGGGTTAATCAATCGGCCAATTATCGGGTGGCTTCGCCGCCACTACTTTCGCAGGACTTCGTCCATGGGCTTGCCTTTAACAATCTCGTCCACGAGCTTGTCCAGAACGCGAACTTTGCGCATCACTGGGTCCTTGATTTCTTCAATCACGACGCCACAGACAGTCCCTGTGATCTTGCTGGCCTTCGGGTTGGGCCGTGGTGCCTGCTTAAAGAAAGTCTCGACATCCTTCTCGAGCTTGATCTGGTCCTTCAGCTTCTGCGGGGTGTAGCCCGTCAGCCAGCATATCGCTTGGTCCACGTCGCTCTTCTTACCTAGGATCCCCAGTAACCTAGGAGTGAACAATGGCTCCCTTTCTGCTTTTGGGTCGTTTTCTAGGGAACCTAAAACTAGAAAAAGGAAAAAAAAGGGCCCCACTGGAAGAAACCTAGTTACGCCCCTTCTTCTCGACCTTCTGCACATAAAGTGGGTAGATCCTGGCGAAAGACATGCCGAACACCCGGGGCTTCCCGGAAGAAGATCCCGGCTTGCCGGCCGGAGGCTTGTTTTGGGCGACCTCTTTGCCTGCAGGCTTTTTGCTGATCCTCTTCTTCGTCTTCGGAGCCATCCAGCTGCAATTCTAGAGTAGACCTTAGCCTACCCAAACCTACTTTTCTGCGGAACAGAACAGAAAGAACACCACACCCACTACAATCGAAGCCATACACATGAGCTGCTCAGGGCCGCACATTGCAGAAACTGGTGGGCGGGCATTAATAGCTGGCACGTCACCACGCGCTACCGCTTCAGGTCTTTGGATTTAAGTTCCCGGGCTTCTGTTAGCACTGGGCGTGAACCTAGGCATGCCACTGTTGCACGAAGCCGGACCCAGAGAGCCCAATACCCCTTAATTAAGGAATATACCTTAAATCATCATATTGAGGCCCCTGTAATTTAAGGTATGTTCCTTCTTTGGGGGGGCATTGGGCTCTCTGGATATACCTGGTTCTTGGTGCACGTCCTGCTGCTACTGCTCACCTGACCCCAAGCCCTGGTCCCCACCCTAAACCCTAAACCCTAAACCCAAAACCCTAAACCCTAAACCCTAAAGCCTCCCCGAATCGGAGACCCATATCCTGCAAACGACTCTAGGCCTTAAGTCGCAAGCCCCGAGGGTTTCGAAAGCTACACCACCCAAATAGTTTCTATTCTGCGGTTTAGGGTTTAGGGTTTAAGGTTCGGCAGAATATGCAGGCAAGATGAAGTCAATCCCCTTCAGATTCATCGTATCTTGATTCACCAGGAGAATGCAGTGACATTACTTCTATCATCTATCCATGGAGGCACTTGTTCTCTCTTCGGTCGGGCCTTCACAGGCTAAACTGGCCCCTATATTCGGCGGCTCAAAGCCCTGGCAGTTAAAGCTTCCATTTGAAGGTTCCTTCTTAGGGGTTTAGGATTTACCTATGTATAGGCTCCATAGCAGTTCCTTTTCGGGGTCACCTTACAGGATCCTAAGTATAAACCACAAAAAGGAACTATTATGGAGCCTATGGGCAGACCTTGCCACATGAGCAGCTGTCAAACTCAGGTTAAGACCCTTGACCAATTTCCAAGAGTGAACTCCTGAACCCTCACCCCTAAACGCGACACCGCATCGACAGGCTGAACTCAATGGTAACTACAAGTCTTACAAACATGAACCTAGATGATGCTGGTATCACTGCGACCATCGCTTGCGCACTGTTAGTGAAATTTGGGAACAACAAGTCGTCAACTCACGCACTCGATCGTACTCATACCCGGGGTTAGGCAAGCAAGCTTTCCTTGAGCCAGGCTTCCGTGGACTGTTGCAGGCCGTCACGACGCTGGGGCTATTCGCCCACGCGCCGGTGCCAAGTCCGCCCAGGGGGCCGACAGCCGGTGGCCTTCGATGAGGGGCTTCGGAGCGCACCGTAGCGAAAGAGCGCAAAAGGCTGAATGCGTAAGAAGACGCAAAACAAACAAGAACCCGGTAATACATAATTTTAATAGACTAGTCATCCATGCGGGGTGCAGTGAGCCAATCATCCGGGAGCTCCGACAGGGGTCTTCACGGTCTCGGACCCTGCACTTCTAGAAGGGCGCATAAAATTTTCTGCAACACTGCTCTGACTCTAAACCCCAAACCCCCTACGAACCTCTAAGATCCAACCTTAGCATTCTCCAATAGACGGAAAAGCCGATCTGACAACCGTGGCTCCTTTAGATCCCCTAAACCCTAGACCCTAAACCCCTACAGCCCTAAACCCTTAAACCCCTAAACCCCTAAACCCCTAAACCCTAAACCCTAAACCCCCTAACCTTAAACCCCTAAAATCCATCTACCGGACTTTGACAACCACAAGGAGAAAGGAGGGAGTGGTCTTCTCATCTGTACATGGAGAACGTACCAAATTTCCTCTTAGCCACCCAAACCTTATAAGCCAAAACCCTAAACCCCACAGCCTAAACCCTAAACCCAAACCTTATACTGCCAAACTCTAAACCCCGAACCCTGAACCCAAAGCTACACTCTAACTGCAAAGTTCTAACCTCTAAGCCGCAACCCCTAAACCGCAGACGTCCAGCCCTCTCAGTTGCCAGCAGCCGCGTCACCGACGGCACTCCGGAGGAGGAAGGAGCCCCCAGCCTAAGATTGGCTACGAATCCCTTTAAAACTGACTGTAAGGGGTTCTGTAATGGCTTCTATACGTTAAGGATTCCTTTAAGACTGAGTCTAAGGGGATCTTTTAAGACTACTGTAAGAAATAAGAGTATACTATTGTAACCAATCTACAATCGTCGGGATCACGGAACTAGGGTTCTAAAGCTTAAACCCCAAAAAACCCCTAAAGCCTAAAACCCCTAAACCCTAAAGCCTTAAACTCAAAACCCCTAAACCCTAAAACCCCAAACTAGGCTTCTAAAGCCTAAACCCAATGCAAGGCTCCCACAAGATTAGGATGCTTAGGGCTTTTGGGCTGAGGCGCCCACAGAGTTCCTGCAAGAGCTCTTATTGGGCTTCTATGCGGGCGACTACAAGGGTACCCTGTTTCGGGTTTGGGGTTAGGGGTTTAGGCTTCTATGCGGGTACTACAAGGAGTTAGGTTAAGGGGACCCTTAGGGATATAGAACCTCTCAATGAGGGCTAAGAAGGGTCCCCTTTACGGGGCCTCCGAAGTCCTACCTAGGAACTACAAGGGTACGTACCCTGTTTAGGGAATTGAACTTTCAAGCTTTAGGGTTTTAGGGTTTTCAAGGCGTTCCGGGAGAGATTAGGGTTGCAGAGGTTTAGGGTTTATCAGTGCCAACCCTAAACCCTAAACAGGGTTGAGGATTCGAGGTATTGGGGGGATCCGGGTGTAGGGTTCGGGGTTCCTCAGCACTGCCTCTTTCGGGCTCAGGTTTAGGATTGGGGCTGGATGGTCTCCCGGATAATTCAGGCCTTCGGGGCTTTAAGGCTTCGGATCTTGGTTTCAGACTGGGTCCTTGTCCACAACAAGACTCCATAAGACGGAAATCATACACAATTTTATTTAACTATGATGCATGTAACCCTGCAATGGTAGAAGTGACCATCTCAAGCTAACTCCCGAAGGCACACACGGCGTGCTTCGGGAGGCAAGCCTTCTGTGAGCTATGGCAACTGCCAAGCTACCTTCGTGCAGGGCCTAAGTCCAAAGCCTCAATCGCTGCAGTGCCATTATTCTCGAGCCCTTCTAGGAACGCTCCATGGAACACTGCATTGCTACAGGCCCTGAGCCTAAACCCTAAACCCCAAGACCTAAACCCTAAACCTTAAACCCTCAACCCTAAATAAACCCTAAACCCTAAACCGGCGCTTGCAGAGAAACTTGAGGACTCACAACTCCTCGGCGCAACCGAGATCCACGCCCACCCGTCAACCTGCGATCCGGAGCCCACTAGGGCCCCGGAGAATCTCGACTCCCTGAATGGGTTTAGGCTTTAGGGCTTAAAGGGTTTAGGGTTTAGGGTTTAGGCTTTAGGGCTTGAAGGGTTTAGGGTTTAGGGTTTAGGGTTTAGGGTTAGGGTTTAGGGTTTAGGGTTTAGGGTTAGGGTTTCGGGTTTAGGGTATTGAGTATAGGGTTCACAAGAAATCTCGACTCCCTGAATTATGGAGTATTGCCCTATGCTTCCAAGGACAGTTGGGGCTTTAGCCCTAGACCCCTTAAGGACCCAATAATGAGGTCCCCGGAAGCATAGGGTTGAGTATGCCAAAATTCCGCCGTTGCTCAAAAATCAACAAAAATGAATCCTAGTACTTCGCAGGGAGTGCAGGACGCAAGCTCTCGGTATGCGGCGACATGGGCGACATGGACAACGGAGCCGTTGCCATAGGCTGAGGCGACAAAGCTCGCGAGGATAAAGGCCTTGTGTTTTCGAGTTGGATGGTTGAGACCCCCACTAGTTTAGGGTTCAAGGTTTAGGAGTTTAGGGTTTATATCCCAATCTTAGCATGGCCGCCACAACTGCAACATTGACCACAATCACTAGGGATCTCTTGGCGGGCCTAGGTACAACCTGAACCATCCGATTGGGCTTTGACTACAGGGTGTGAAGATAAAGGTCTCAGGGGTTAGGGGTTAAGGGTTTAGGGTTCAGGATGCATATTGTAGGCCCCAGGAACCCACGAGCCGCCCATGGGGGTCTTGTTCCACAGCAGCCCCGACACGAAACGGTAGGCTTGATATCTTCTGCCAGGGCTTAGGGTTCGGGGTTTAGGGGTTTAGGGTTTAGGGTTAGAAGTTTCGGGGTTAAGGGGTTTAGGGTTTAGGGTTCAGGTTTAGGGGTTAAGGGCTTTGCGGGGCAGCCAACCCAGGACAACCGCGATCGAAGATCAAGGGATGGATGCTTGTTTAAGTGCGAACCTACTGGCTTCCCTGCACCCTTCCGCACCCCCGCCCCCCTCCACAAACAAACACAAAAGACAAAAACACAAAAGCCTAAACCCTATAATCCCCGAAATCTTCAAGCCTGATCCGCAGCCAGTCGGAAGAACCGACGCAGGAATTGCCGTTCAGAGTTCCGAACGTATTCCCGAAGGAGAAGCGAAAGATTAAACTTTCGAGTTAAGGTTGAGGTTGAGGGGTTACACTGTAGCAGTGATGGGTTCAGAAATTCGGGCGGGAAGGCACGTGCGTGTACAATCGAAACTCTAGAAAAATGGCTGGGAGTCGGCATCTCTAGCAACAAAAACTGTGAACAACACCAGCAAGCGACTACGACAGTGAACAGGAATTTCCCTGGACCCTAAACCCTAAGCCGTGGGCATCGTCTGTGCTGACATCGGCTGAGGCGGCACAGAGTCGCTTTGCGTCACGAGGCCCTGAACCTGAGAGCGCACACGGTTGCCAGTTCCAGCGTTTCGGCTTTGGGGTCTTCCGGCTTTGGATGCCATAGGCTCCATAGTAGCTCCTTTTTGTGGTTTATATTTAGGCCATAGTGGTTCCTTTTTGTGGTTTATATTTAGGCCATAGTAGTTCGTTTTGTGGTTTACTTTTAGGATCCCAAAAAGGTAATCCCTAAGAGGAACTCCTATGGAGCCTGAAGGCAGATAGGGTCCTATCTCAAATAAAGGTAGATGGGGCTCTATCCTAGGGTTTCGGGTTCAGGGTTTAGGGTTTAGGGCTCCAAGGGCGGTTCCGTGCCAGAGGCTTCGTCACTGCACCAAGCCCACGAACTGTACCTATTTACTTGCAGACCACCCTAAACCCTTAACAACAACTGCTTAAGACTGTAACAACGCGCCACACTGCAACCTTAGATGAGTTTATGTGAAACACCACCTTGACGTGGTAAAGGCTTGGGCGAAATATGGGAAAACTTGCACCTTAGGCTTGACATTGCTTCATTCATGGAGCCCTACAGTGAAAGCCAACACGCGAAATCAAGACTCGTACTGATTGTTTTCGAGAGAAGCTGGGGCTAAGGAACACGATCATCTGATGAGCTCACTCGAGCGTCGTGCATGCGCCCGCTCCCTTGCAAGCTTGGCAAGGTTCGTTTGCATGTGGATTTATGAAGTTCCGAATCGGGGGTTCTCCATCTCCCGCAACCCCTAAACTCTACAATCCTGAACTCTGAACCTCCCTGAGAAAAGGGCTCTTATAACTACTCTGCATTAATCCATAAGCCCCAAACCCTAAACCCTGGACCCCACCCCTGAACCTTCCTCTCGGAGGCCTCGAAAGGTGGGATGAAGGTAGGTAGGATTCAGGATCCCATATACAAGGACTCTTATTTGGGGGTTTCCGAAAATAGGGGACCCTAATATAGTACCCTAAATAGAGGGATCCTGATTACAAGGACCCCAAAATAAGGTACCCCTTACTATTGGAAACGCCCATTTGGGAATATCCCACCTACCTTCAGACCTTCATCCCACCTGTTGATGCCTCTGATCCTCTGGGCCTCTCGCATACTCGGTTGGCATTGGCGGTCCCTGCACCACCTCTGTCGCGACCTCAGGAGATGCCTCCTGCAGCAGGGTTTAGGGTTTAGAGTTTAGGTGTTTGGGG